>CAEFZP010000098.1:0-20027 GCA_903064625.1 Mallotus villosus
TCTAATCGACTGATTCAAACTGTATCGGGTGGCCTGGCAGTCACGCGTGTTTTCGGAGAGGCAGCTAAATCCCTCAGAGCGTCATGGACGTATGGACGTCCTCGCTAGGGGGAGTTTTGGCGTTGATCTTTGCATGTTCATTTGCCATATCAACTAGATAAAATTGGTTGTTCTAAATAGCTTTACTGATTTTTGTGTGAAAGGGCTTACTACAATGTTCAAGTTAGGAAAGCATTGGTTAACAGTCGGACCCAACGATGTGTGCATGTCCGACTTGCTGAAGCAGGGGTTTTCACAATTCCAAGAGACTGCGTTTCATGCGTCGGCTTTCACCCCACCGGCTAAATTCAAAGGTGAGTATTCTTTACAGAAATAGTTTTAAGTAAATGTATTTGCAGAAATTGAATGGGGCATGTTATTACTTAAAGGTTTGAAATGTAGGCTATTTAGCATGATTATTTGCTATCAGATTCACTTTGTTTGTGTTAGGATTTCGCTAGCTAGCTACATCCCACTAAACATTGGACGTCGGATAGACGTGCAGATCATGTCTATATTGGGTCCGTCGGTCCATGACCAATCCTGGACATCTGTTAGACGTCCAAACTAGGTCCACTATTTGGACCGTCCAACTGTGACCTAACTTGGACATCATATTGACGTTCAACATTTGGCCTTTAAACTGGGTAATTTTTTGGACGTCATTTGGACGTCCATGAAAGGTGCAGGAAATTTACATTATAATTATTTTTAATTTACAAATATCAACATTGTTGTTGTCAACATTCGAATTGAATTTATTTATTTCAAGACAGGGACAGCGCACAATAATACATTAATCTTGTACGACAAGAGAATATGCATTGTGCCAGGTTCTGGATTGCTATTTTCCACCTGTAGTCCCTGGGCAAAGTAAAATAACAGAGCAGGGTTGTTTTTTCCACAGGTATACTTGCACTTATAGCGGTTCACGTTGTTTAATTGTAACTTGTTTAACTACATGCTCTTGTGGTTCTTCCCTTTGGCACTTACTTTGGTTGTTCACAATGTGTGCTTCATGTTTTGGCTACTTGCAATGTTTTTGTGGCTATCTTGTTGTTATTATCAGTGACTTATGCACTTTGTAAAGCACTCTCTCTTGGAAGTCGCTTTGGATAAAAGCGTCTGCTAAATAATTAAATGTAAATGTAAAATTACACAATTTGCTTCTCCCCCTCCATGTTTTTACTTATGAATTTATATTGATTATAATTGTCACAAAACCTGGAAAAAATAAAGTTCATTTATTAAACAGACCTGTTTCATTAATAGATTCCTTTTTTCATTTACCTTTGTTGCATAAGGCAGGCTGATATTATGTATGTTTTGATTTCATTTTCTTCCAGGTAGAAGTAGACACGCTCTTTGGCTGATACTTGTGTCTTTGATGGAACATGCCAGGCTTGAGTTAGGGGGGACAGATGTGTACCCCATATTTATATTGTGGGTGTTTATAGCAGTCCTATCAGGTGTTCCAAGTCAGAGATGAAACGTTCATGGCTTCACAGCCACTTCATGGAAGAGGAAATCCAACCAGACATACCAGGTGATTATTATCCCCATAACCAATATTGGACACTATCAAGCATTATTTCTGTTCATACCAACCCCAACTAACCTAAATTGTTAGGCTACAATCAGTACACTGGTAGACAGTCAAAAGTGTATTTATTGAAGGTTGTGGAGACAAGGGTGATAGCTGATGAGGAGCTCCGCAATGATGGCGGACGTGGAACTGTAGCTCGGCAGCTCAGGCACATTGCAAGGTTGCGCTATAGATGATAAACCAATCAGAATGATCTTTGAATTAGGACCCCAAAATGTAAACATTGAATGTCTAGCAGTGGGTTGCATTGCTTGATTCTGAACAAGTTCGTAAGCTTAATTTTTTTTTAAAGTTAGCATTGATGGCGTCCCACTTTTCAGAAGTAGCGGTGTTCAATTCTGGCCAATACTGGTGAAGTGTGGCCATTTTGATCCATTTGTTGTAGCCATGTTTAGTGGACAAAGTAAGCCAAGTCCTCTTGAGGGTCCCGACCTTGCTGAAGAGGGCCTTGCTCACCCACTCGTGCTGCTCGACTGGCAGTGACTTTTTCCACGCCTTTGGCAGAAAATTCTGTAAGGAACAAATGAACAGCACAGAACACATGAACAGCACAGAACACATGAACATCACAGAACACATGAACATCACAGAACACATGAACATCACAGAACACATGAACATAGATGACTTATAGATGGTTAAATGAACACTTCTACCACTTTTACACTTGCATAATACTGACAGCTTTAGCCACTTACCTCAGATGAGTGTGCCACGGGGTCTGTGCGAGGCGCAGCTGCAGGTGCCAACTGCAGTGGCGGAGGCAGAGAAGGGGTAGGAGCTGTGAAATGGAACTACAGTAAGGTCTTTGACAACAAATACACTAGATTTTTTGAATGACTATACTTGAGTAATAACATGGAATTGTAATTATTTTACAAATACTTGTAAAAGTTTGTAACATATCCCCCTGTCGTACTAACACACAACTTGATTACACAACATGTATGGCACAAAAGTGCACATGTACATTCATGTGGGTACAGAAGGGTAGAAACTCAACTCACGAGCCAGGCCGTCTCGTGGATGGTTCAGCAACAGCTAAACAGCTGACTTAGCAGCTGCTAAGTTAACAACTGCACTGGAGAGAATCACTCTTTGGCTTGATCAATCATGTTTGAGTTTAAATGTAAACAAAACAAAATGTATGTTTTTTTCTAAAACCATGGTACAAATCCCTGATGTTGAGATTCTCATTAAAGGTGAACGAATTGATATAGTTACTGAATTTAAATATCTTGGCCTGTTTCTGGATCCAAATTTAAAATTTAAGAAACATGTCCAAAAAATGGTTAAAACCATAAAATACAATTTAGTTAATTTTAAACACATCAGAAATTGTCTCTCTCAGGATGCAGCCAAGATATTTATGCACGCCATGATTTTGTCCCGCATGTCATATTGTATCACCTGCTGGGGGCAGGCTGGTGAATCTACTTTGAGACCTCTGGAGTCTTTATACAAACAAACCTTAAAAACACTGGACAAAAAGCCAATTCGTTATCATCATTGTAGGATACTTGAGAAACATGAGTTATTGAGCTTTGAGAATTTTAGGTTATTCATCAATTTGTGCATGGTCTATAACATTTTAAATGGTTTGGCCCCACAGTCATTATGTGTTTTTGTCCACGCTCGCTCGTCAAATTCCATCAGATCCACTAGAATATCCTCCATACGAGATTGTACCATACCATTTCGCCGCACTGTAGCGGGGCAATCTGCTTTTTCTGTAAGAGCCACAAACCAGTGGAATACCTTACCTGACGCCGTAAGGGGTAGTAGCTCTCTCAGAGTCTTCAAATCTAACCTAAAAAATCTGTTAAAAGCTGCTCAGCTCTGCAACCACTAATTTGGTCCTTAGACTTGTTTTTGTGTGTGTGGGCGTGGGTGGGATGAGGAAGGTGGGGGGAGTTGCACGCAGACGTGTGTAGCCATGTTGTTGTGGTGTTTTATCCCTGTATACTAATAATCTGTCTTGTTACTGTGTTGTATTTTTGTGACCTGCCAAGGGACTACAGATGCAAATTAGCTTAAAGCTATAATCTGGTATAGTGCATCAAATGGCAACATTTATGTTCTAACTGTACATTGTCCCTTTTAAATAAAGATTTAATTAATTAATTAAACACATTCAAATTGTGCTAACAAACGTTATTCTTCGCAGTTGTTGGTGGATTTGAAATGATATAGGTTAGATTTTGACAGTATTCGTTTTATTAGTATAGTTTAGTTGTTTAATATTTTAGAGTAATGGTTTGCGTTGTTTATAGATATTGCTAGTTTAGGTTTTTGTATTTTAGAATAGGTTCTCTAGTGTAGTTGAATATAGTTGTGTACATATTAACGTTCATCGTTTTGTCAATTAACGCTAGTGTATTTTTCTAGTTGATTGTAGATTTTTTATCATTAGTTAAATTAGCTATTAGGTTATTGACCACCAACTTCGACACGACAAGCTACAGTAGGCTACCAATCGCCGTTGCAGGTGAGGCTACACTGTACAGTATACAGTTGGCTAGTCTACATAATGTTTTGTTAAGGTTAATGTGGGTATGAACTTGTAAGAGTATATTTTTGTCTAATTTCCGACAAAAAAAAACAATTTTGTACTGTACTGTGGTAAGGTTTTCTATGCTAGTGCTAATGTGACCGTTAAAAAACCTCAGTGCTGTAACGGCTAACATCAAATGCATTGCGCGAGCGATAGCTGTAGCTATAGCGAGCGGGGAGTCAATGTTAACTTACTCCTTACGAGACTGACGGTTAACCTAAAAACAACTCGACATAACGGATAAAATAATATTAATTGGACAACAAAACTATTCATCTAAACTAAGCATGGCCTTCTGTATGATAAACAACTTACCATTCACGCTTGTCCATGGCTCCTCTTCCAGGTTAATTCCTCGACTGGTGTCGACAGTGTCCGATGTGTTATTTTTTACTCATACAGCCCAATTAGGACCCGAACATTGTCAGGCTAGCCGTAGGTTACATTGCTTGATTTTATTTCGTTGCAACAACTGAGTTTATAGCTTTAAAAAGTTATCAAACGAGCAAATAAATGTTTGGAATATAATCGTAAAATGTCTAAACATTCCTATAAAGGTGCTTAAAATGGTCAGATTAATTTTATGGGCTATTGCTCAGGCTAATTATCGTATGAACAGAGATATTTTGCATATTTGTTGTAAACCCTAAACTGAATTAGGACCCCAAAATGTAAACATTGAATGTCTAGCAGTGGGTTGCATTGCTTGATTCTGAACAAGTTCGTAAGCTTAAAAATTGTAAAAAGTTACAACCTTGACCGAATTAATGTCCAAGTAGAACCGTATTCTGTAAGCTGTCTAAACAAATTCCTATAGGTGCATAAAATGTCCTCTGTGTTAAGATGTATTCTGCTATTATTTTCATATTATCTAAAGTTAAACAGAATACATATTTTGCATATTGTTGTAAACCCTCAATTGAAGAATGGCAAAATAAACTATAATGTAACTATTTGTCTGTCATGTCTGATGAGTGTTAAGCTGCCCAGACTCCAGCCCTGAACTAGCCTACTGAGTTGCTATAGCTAGCTATAGAATAGGTATGCATATATCGTCATATCTCTTGACCTCTTTGAGGAAAAAAGTCGATAGGCCTACATATAGACTTCCAAGTAGAAGTGAGCAATACATTACAGCCTTTCACGACAAAATAAATGGAGACAAAAAAATTGCAAGCCCGCATGAAGTGGGATTCGATCGTCCGAGAGCAAAAACAAACACATTTCTGGCCGATTGCTTTACTGACTGAGCTAATCATTTCCATACTAACCAACGCTATTCAATCGTATTTATAACTATCTTGGCATTCTAGCAAAAGTACACAGTTGAACTTCAAAATCAAATAAAAAAAATTATAATAACCACATTAATATTACATTAAATGTTCCGTGTAAACAATCTGCCTTGCTTCACAGTAGTTTACAACGTATAATACCGGTACATTAATTACATTTATCTTTGTGCATAAATATGCCATCTAGTGGTCAAAGATAGTAAAACTATTTAATCTGCCAATGACAAAACACAGATTCAACAGATTTACTCTACATTTGGCATACATTTAGTAGATATCGTCTTGGACATGACACACCACTGCAAAATTGGACTGGTAGAAGGGAAGGCTTTCCTAATACCCCATGGAAGACAATTCGTTGCTGTGCCCCTCATACACATTGACTGACCATACACCCCTACACCTTAGGCTCTAGTTTAGTTTGTAACACTGCAACAAACTGTTGTGTGAAGGAGAATGAACTTGGTGTTTCACCCATTTTTTTTCTGCCAGGTGCTGTAAGGAGTGAGGTGTCCTTCCCTTTTAGGAGATAACCACCTAAACAAGGTATGTGTTGTGATCTCATCCTTTTTCCTTTTGTACAGGCCCCAGTCAAATAAACAATAAGACTAAACTCATTTGGATTAATGTCTGTGTTTACAGATGACTTTGAGAGTAAGAGAATGGCGAAAACGCCAAAGAGAACTGGATCAACTGTTACATTATTCTGACAGTGATGAACAAGAGGACATTGAAAATAATTGCAACCGTGTGCCTGGGACTCCAAGTAGTTGCAGCAGTGACAATGTGCCTGGGACCCCAGATAGTTTAATGAGTGACAGTGCTCTTGGGACATCAGATAATTTTGACTTTGACACTGATATGGACTATTGCTCTACTGACTCGGAACAGGAACCAAATGAAGCTGAAGTGATCAGAGGATCATTTGAGGATGAACTGAGACTGTGGGCCTTAAAGTACAAAGTGACACACACAGCGCTTAATGGTTTAATGTCCATATTAAGAAAGCAAGGGCACCTGTTGCCTGTGGATTGCCGGACACTCCTTGCTACACCACAGCATAACACAACTGAGCCAAAATGTGGTGGGCAGTACAAGTACTACGGCCTAGAAAAAGGTATTTGTCGTTATTTAAGTCAGATGGAGAGTAAGGATGTGCACCTCAGCGTAAACATTGACGGCGTCCCACTTTTCAGAAGTAGCGGTGTTCAATTCTGGCCAATACTGGTGAAGTGTGGCCATTTTGATCCATTTGTTGTAGCCATGTTTAGTGGACAAAGTATGCCAAGTCCTCTTGAGGAGTATTTAAAAGACTTTTTCACTGAATACAAACACCTCAAAGACAATGGAATCGTTTTTAAAGGCCAGACTTACACTGTCAATATTGATGCTCTCATCTGTGATGCGCCAACAAGGGCATATCTGAAATGTATTAAGGGTCATACTGCCTATGAGAGTTGTGAAAGATGTTCAATCAGAGGTACTCGTGTTGAGAGAAGAATAGTTTTCAGTGAACAGGAAGGCACTTCTCGAACAGACGACGGTTTCTCCAGAGTGGAGTACAGCAACCACCAAACTGGTATCAGCCCCTTCATTGCTGCAGGAATTCCTTGTGTTAGCTCATTTGTCTTAGATTATATGCATGTCGTCTGCTTGGGAGTAGTTAAGCGCCTGTTAATTTACTTGACTCGTGGCCCAAAAGTCTGTCGTTTATCTGTGAGGCAAAAGGATGCAATTTCTCAAAAACTAAATGCACTGAGAGGGAAGATGCCAAGTGAATTTGCTCGTCAACCGCGGGGTTTGCATGAACTTGATAGGTGGAAGGCAACTGAACTACGGCAGTTTTTGCTGTACACAGGTCCTGTGGTTTTGAGAACTGTGCTGTCCCCCGAAAAATACAAACATTTCTTGTCCTTGACAGTATCCATGTCGATAATGCTGGAGTCAGATGAGCGGATTCGAAATGCTTATCTCCAATATTCTCATGAGCTCATCAAACATTTTGTCATGTGCTGTGCTGACCTGTATGGCAAGACCTTTCCTGTGTACAATGTACATGCACTAATTCATCTCCAAGAGGATGCCAGCCACTTTAACTGTTCCTTAAATGACATTTCCTGTTTTCCATTTGAAAACTACCTGCAACAAGTCAAGAAACACGTGAGGAGCGGGAGAAGTCCTTTGGAACAAGTGACCAGGCGTTTGTCTGAAATTGAGCATTCAGAACTGGACAAAAGCCAAAGACAACCTAAAGTCTTTGCCTCTGTTAAAGAAAAGGACAGTTGTTTTCTTTTGAGGGACAACAGCTTTGCTTTTATTCGACAGAAAAATGCAGATGGGACTTTAGCTTGTGAAATTCTGCGCCAGCGTCACACTTCACCATTATTTCACCAACCATGTAGCTCTGGACTTCTGAACAGAGTGTGCATAGGAAATGGTCATGTCAGGATGAAAAAGGCACTACTGCAAGAAAGGGATCTGTTCCGGAAGGTGGCCTGCCTCCCACAAGAAGCTGGTGGTTTTGTCCTCATACCCCTTCGCCATGGTGTGGAACACACATATTAAGGTTAAAACTTAAGTTTTAACTTAACTTAGTGACTCCTGCATGTTCCTTCTCACTGCATCCATAATCCTCCCTGTCCTCTTGCCACAATATCATACATAAAAACGTATAGTAACATGCATATGCTTTCCTTTCCAGGTCATGTATACCAGGGCTGTTTGGAGGGAGGGGACCCTAGAGGAGGAGGGAGTAGTTCCTGACAATTGGATCGACAGAGAAAAGAAAACCGTCAGATGGCCACGTAAAATGAGCGTTACAAAAACGGAAAAAGCTATTAAGGACCAAATTGACCCCCAGGATGACATTCTCATTAATAAAAATAAAAATTACTGCAGCCAAGTTTTGCGTAGATGAATAGAAAATGTAATACATTTCCAAGTCAAAATATTGTTGAATTATTTTGTTTGTTTTAAGGTGAATTGTGTCATTTCTAGATAAACGTTGTGAATGTGACACCTACAACCTGACCAGCCAGGCGGAGGAGGACGACGATGAGGTGATTACACCGATGAGGAAGCGCATTAAAAAAGGAATTCCAGAGGGTTTTGTCAGAAATGGTATGTTTCTCATTCTCAAATATTTAATGCATTTGAAATATAAAATCGGTTGATACAAATTGGGCCTCAAATTTGAGACATCAATGTTTCTAAACATTTTTTGCAGAATTAACGGATTCGGATGAGGAGAGCTTCAGGGGTAATGGTTTTCTCCCAATGAATTCATAATTCCAGTTTCAAAATAAATCAAATTCTTTAAGATTCAATATTTTTGGAGATGGATATGCTTAGTTTTACATGATTACCTCTGTATAGGCATCAAGCCACCCACCTTCCCTACTGTACCAAGGAAGCTGCAGCCCATTGAGGACACCAACATGTTGCACAATACTTGTGAGTACAACCTAAGAAGCATGATAATGTGTTGTATACAACATGAGTCACAGGCTCATTCATGTGTTTTAGCCCATGAAGATGGAGCCATGTCTGGCCAAGTGGAGTGTGCGGAGAGTCCCTCGGGCAGTGAAATGTCCACTCCTAGTGAGTATTTGATTTTCGCCTCGCACCAACCATCACTACGCTTAATTCACAAGCAGTGAGAAACTACTCATTTGAATGGACAATGACAAAGGCCGCGTTTCCCAGCTTTGTTAAGAAGCTCTTAACGAAGCTGGGAATTGTCCATTCAAATTAATAGTTTCTCACTGCTTGTGAATTAAGCATAGTTATGACTCAAGTATTTCATTATTAATTTAGTAAATGCAAGATGACCATACTTACAGGCTGACTCGTGTGTTTCAGACTCCGTAACTCAAACCTTGGATGGCCTTGTGGAAGCCTTCTCTGGCCCAGAGAAATGTGCTGCCAGATCTCAGCGCAAAGAAATGTCAAGTGAGTATTCACTTTATCCATTGCACCAACCAAAGGTCTATTCAGGACAAAGTGTTACTCACTGCTTGAGAATCAAATTTGGTAATTATTTATTTTACAGGCTTAATGAAATGTTTCAGACTTGTCTAGCTTAGAGGAGCAGAGTGCCAATTAATTTTGTTTCATTTCAATAATAGTAAATCTTTGAATATTCTTTGTTTTCTTTGCCCTCAAGATTCAAGCACAGCACCTCGGAGCAGGGACCTGTCGACACCCAGTGAGTATTCACTGTTTCAAGTCTGATGCAATCAGAATCAGAATTGGATTTATTCGCCATGAAAGTTTGCACAGACAAGGAATTTGCTTTGGCAGGAAAATTCCTTGTCTGTGCAAACTTTCATGGCAAATAAATCCAATTCTGATTCTGATTGCATCAGACTTGAAACAGTCACTTTTGTATTTCGTCAGGCGTTGTGAAATGTAAAAATATTGTGTGTTTTTCAGGATCTCGTCATGCAGCAAGAGGTCATGCAGCAAGAGGTCATGCGAGGGATGGCTATCGCTCCAGGTAAAGAAGCAGGACAGGGCACAGCATCAGTAGTGGCTGGCTTCTATTGGTTGGTCTCCAGCCCTTATTTTTAGTCAACCAGTAGGGGTTAGTCTGTTTCTGTGTGAAAATATGGCATGTTATAAATGTATGGCCAAGTGAATCAATTTAAATGTTACTAGGTCCAGCAGTAGGTCCAGCAGTGGATCCAGTATCAGGTCCTGGCACAGTGAATTTTCGAGGCACACCTTCAGGTCCAGACATGATGCCCGATCCCGGGAGGCTCCCAGTCCCCAGGCCAGGTCCAGACATGAGGCCCGATCCCAGGTGGCTCCCAGTCCCCAGGCCAGAATTCTCCTCCTCTTCCCCCCTAACCCCAGTCCCCATTGCCCTTTCCCGCCCATTCGTCCTACCTCCCTTGCTTTGAGTCCCGCCCTATCCCCCTTCCCGTTGTTCCGCATACCCTTCTATGCCCGCTCGGTTCTCCTTTGTTGTGGTTTGACATAGTCATGAAGGCCCTGTCCTTTCCCCGGCCTTCCCGGTTCCCGTCCCTTCTTACCTTCCCGGAGGTCTTTCAGATAGTTACGCTTCTTTATGGCCGCCGCGCACGCTCCCCAATAAGCGTCCTATACCGCTTTCCGCTCTCCATAGTTCTATCCGACTCGGGAGTTGTTGGTTTTCGTGACACAGAGTTGTTCTTGCCGCCACCTATCAGCCCGCTTAGCCCTTAGATGCCCGTCCGGAATTCTGTCGTCCCCAATAGGAAGAGAAGTTTCCCCCCTGTAGTTACATTGGGTAGAAGAAGAATTTCCCTCTTGTCAGCCGTTCCACGCCCGACGATCTCGTCTTTTCCCGCTTTCACACGTCTTCTATTGTCTCGGCTCGAGATGTCGAGCACTCTCCTTGCGTGCAGTTAGTGCATGAAAGATGTTGTAAGGAGGATGAGTGGAATAGAGTATGTGGTGGAGAGGAGGGCACGTAAGGCGGGGGGTAAGGGGGACGGTAAAGGCGCACCCCTGTCCCCCCCCTGCCCTGTGGGTCTGCTCTCTCTATGCCCCCCCGTAACCGGCCCCACTTTCTTCTTCTTCAGCCTCTATCTTCGTGTTAACCGTTCTTTTTCCTAGGTTTGGGTCCTTTTTTTGGCCAGGTGCAAATTCCCTTTAAGTGGGAATCGGGAGGGAAGAAAAGGGGCCTTGAGTGGTCTCATTTCCTCCTATTCTTTCCCTTTCCTGTGTTTTGTGCTGTATTGTGCCTAGGTTCCCGGATTGGGACATATTTCTGGACCTGGCCTGGGGACTTGGGGCCTCCCGGGATCGGGCATCATGTCTGGACCTGGCCTGGGGTCTGGGGGCCTCCCGGGATTGGGCATCATGTCTGGACCTGGCCTGGGGACTGGGGGCCTCCCGGGATCGGGCATCATGTCTGGACCTGGCCTGGGGACTGGGGGCCTCCCGGGATTGGGCCTCATGTCTGGACCTGGCCTGGGGACTGGGGTCATCATGCCTGGACCTGGCCTGGGGACTGGGAGCCTCCTGGGATCGGGCCTCATGTCTGGACCTGGCCTGGGGACTGGGAGCCTCCCGGGATCGGGCATCATGTCTGGACCTGAAGGTGTGCCTCGAAAATTCACTGTGCCAGGACCTGATACTGGATCCACTGCTGGACCTACTGCTGGACCTAGTAACATTTAAATTGATTCACTTGGCCATACATTTATAACATGCCATATTTTCACACAGAAACAGACTAACCCCTACTGGTTGACTAAAAATAAGGGCTGGAGACCAACCAATAGAAGCCAGCCACTACTGATGCTGTGCCCTGTCCTGCTTCTTTACCTGGAGCGATAGCCATCCCTCGCATGACCTCTTGCTGCATGACCTCTTGCTGCATGACGAGATCCTGAAAAACACACAATATTTTTACATTTCACAACGCCTGACGAAATACAAAAGTGACTGTTTCAAGTCTGATGCAATCAGAATCAGAATTGGATTTATTTGCCATGAAAGTTTGCACAGACAAGGAATTTTCCTGCCAAAGCAAATTTCTTGTCTGTGCAAACTTTCATGGCGAATAAATCCAATTCTGATTCTGATTGCATCAGACTTGAAACAGTGAATACTCACTGGGTGTCGACAGGTCCCTGCTCCGAGGTGCTGTGCTTGAATCTTGAGGGCAAAGAAAACAAAGAATATTCAAAGATTTACTATTATTGAAATGAAACAAAATTCATTGGCACTCTGCTCCTCTAAGCTAGACAAGTCTGAAACATTTCATTAAGCCTGTAAAATAAATAATTACCAAATTTGATTCTCAAGCAGTGAGTAACACTTTGTCCTGAATAGACCTTTGGTTGGTGCAATGGATAAAGTGAATACTCACTTGACATTTCCTTGCGCTGAGATCTGGCAGCACATTTCTCTGGGCCAGAGAAGGCTTCCACAAGGCCATCCAAGGTTTGAGTTACGGAGTCTGAAACACACGAGTCAGCCTGTAAGTATGGTCATCTTGCATTTACTAAATTAATAATGAAATACTTGAGTCATAACTATGCTTAATTCACAAGCAGTGAGAAACTATTAATTTGAATGGACAATTCCCAGCTTCGTTAAGAGCTTCTTAACAAAGCTGGGAAACGCGGCCTTTGTCATTGTCCATTCAAATGAGTAGTTTCTCACTGCTTGTGAATTAAGCGTAGTGATGGTTGGTGCGAGGCGAAAATCAAATACTCACTAGGAGTGGACATTTCACTGCCCGAGGGACTCTCCGCACACTCCACTTGGCCAGACATGGCTCCATCTTCATGGGCTAAAACACATGAATGAGCCTGTGACTCATGTTGTATACAACACATTATCATGCTTCTTAGGTTGTACTCACAAGTATTGTGCAACATGTTGGTGTCCTCAATGGGCTGCAGCTTCCTTGGTACAGTAGGGAAGGTGGGTGGCTTGATGCCTATACAGAGGTAATCATGTAAAACTAAGCATATCCATCTCCAAAAATATTGAATCTTAAAGAATTTGATTTATTTTGAAACTGGAATTATGAATTCATTGGGAGAAAACCATTACCCCTGAAGCTCTCCTCATCCGAATCCGTTAATTCTGCAAAAAATGTTTAGAAACATTGATGTCTCAAATTTGAGGCCCAATTTGTATCAACCGATTTTATATTTCAAATGCATTAAATATTTGAGAATGAGAAACATACCATTTCTGACAAAACCCTCTGGAATTCCTTTTTTAATGCGCTTCCTCATCGGTGTAATCACCTCATCGTCGTCCTCCTCCGCCTGGCTGGTCAGGTTGTAGGTGTCACATTCACAACGTTTATCTAGAAATGACACAATTCACCTTAAAACAAACAAAATAATTCAACAATATTTTGACTTGGAAATGTATTACATTTTCTATTCATCTACGCAAAACTTGCCTGCAGTAATTTTTATTTTTATTAATGAGAATGTCATCCAGTCATCCTGGGGGTCAATTTGGTCCTTAATAGCTTTTTCCGTTTTTGTAACGCTCATTTTACGTGGCCATCTGACGGTTTTCTTTTCTCTGTCGATCCAATTGTCAGGAACTACTCCCTCCTCCTCTAGGGTCCCCTCCCTCCAAACAGCCCTGGTATACATGACCTGGAAAGGAAAGCATATGCATGTTACTATACGTTTTTATGTATGATATTGTGGCAAGAGGACAGGGAGGTTTATGGATGCAGTGAGAAGGAACATGCAGGAGTCACTAAGTTAAGTTAAAACTTAAGTTTTAACCTTAATATGTGTGTTCCACACCATGGCGAAGGGGTATGAGGACAAAACCACCAGCTTCTTGTGGGAGGCAGGCCACCTTCCGGAACAGATCCCTTTCTTGCAGTAGTGCCTTTTTCATCCTGACATGACCATTTCCTATGCACACTATGTTCAGAAGTCCAGAGCTACATGGTTGGTGAAATAATGGTGAAGTGTGACGCTGGCGCAGAATTTCACAAGCTAAAGTCCCATCTGCATTTTTCTGTCGAATAAAAGCAAAGCTGTTGTCCCTCAAAAGAAAACAACTGTCCTTTTCTTTAACAGAGGCAAAGACTTTAGGTTGTCTTTGGCTTTTGTCCAGTTCTGAATGCTCAATTTCAGACAAACGCCTGGTCACTTGTTCCAAAGGACTTCTCCCGCTCCTCACGTGTTTCTTGACTTGTTGCAGGTAGTTTTCAAATGGAAAACAGGAAATGTCATTTAAGGAACAGTTAAAGTGGCTGGCATCCTCTTGGAGATGAATTAGTGCATGTACATTGTACACAGGAAAGGTCTTGCCATACAGGTCAGCACAGCACATGACAAAATGTTTGATGAGCTCATGAGAATATTGGAGATAAGCATTTCGAATCCGCTCATCTGACTCCAGCATTATCGACATGGATACTGTCAAGGACAAGAAATGTTTGTATTTTTCGGGGGACAGCACAGTTCTCAAAACCACAGGACCTGTGTACAGCAAAAACTGCCGTAGTTCAGTTGCCTTCCACCTATCAAGTTCATGCAAACCCCGCGGTTGACGAGCAAATTCACTTGGCATCTTCCCTCTCAGTGCATTTAGTTTTTGAGAAATTGCATCCTTTTGCCTCACAGATAAACGACAGACTTTTGGGCCACGAGTCAAGTAAATTAACAGGCGCTTAACTACTCCCAAGCAGACGACATGCATATAATCTAAGACAAATGAGCTAACACAAGGAATTCCTGCAGCAATGAAGGGGCTGATACCAGTTTGGTGGTTGCTGTACTCCACTCTGGAGAAACCGTCGTCTGTTCGAGAAGTGCCTTCCTGTTCACTGAAAACTATTCTTCTCTCAACACGAGTACCTCTGATTGAACATCTTTCACAACTCTCATAGGCAGTATGACCCTTAATACATTTCAGATATGCCCTTGCTGGCGCATCACAGATGAGAGCATCAATATTGACAGTGTAAGTCTGGCCTTTAAAAACGATTCCATTGTCTTTGAGGTGTTTGTATTCAGTGAAAAAGTCTTTTAAATACTCCTCAAGAGGACTTGGCTTACTTTGTCCACTAAACATGGCTACAACAAATGGATCAAAATGGCCACACTTCACCAGTATTGGCCAGAATTGAACACCGCTACTTCTGAAAAGTGGGACGCCGTCAATGTTTACGCTGAGGTGCACATCCTTACTCTCCATCTGACTTAAATAACGACAAATACCTTTTTCTAGGCCGTAGTACTTGTACTGCCCACCACATTTTGGCTCAGTTGTGTTATGCTGTGGTGTAGCAAGGAGTGTCCGGCAATCCACAGGCAACAGGTGCCCTTGCTTTCTTAATATGGACATTAAACCATTAAGCGCTGTGTGTGTCACTTTGTACTTTAAGGCCCACAGTCTCAGTTCATCCTCAAATGATCCTCTGATCACTTCAGCTTCATTTGGTTCCTGTTCCGAGTCAGTAGAGCAATAGTCCATATCAGTGTCAAAGTCAAAATTATCTGATGTCCCAAGAGCACTGTCACTCATTAAACTATCTGGGGTCCCAGGGCACATTGTCACTGCTGCAACTACTTGGAGTCCCAGGCACACGGTTGCAATTATTTTCAATGTCCTCTTGTTCATCACTGTCAGAATAATGTAACAGTTGATCCAGTTCTCTTTGGCGTTTTCGCCATTCTCTTACTCTCAAAGTCATCTGTAAACACAGACATTAATCCAAATGAGTTTAGTCTTATTGTTTATTTGACTGGGGCCTGTACAAAAGGAAAAAGGATGAGATCACAACACATACCTTGTTTAGGTGGTTATCTCCTAAAAGGGAAGGACACCTCACTCCTTACAGCACCTGGCAGAAAAAAAATGGGTGAAACACCAAGTTTTCATTCTCCTTCACACAACAGTTTGTTGCAGTGTTACAAACTAAACTAGAGCCTAAGGTGTAGGGGTGTATGGTCAGTCAATGTGTATGAGGGGCACAGCAACGAATTGTCTTCCATGGGGTATTAGGAAAGCCTTCCCTTCTACCAGTCCAATTTTGCAGTGGTGTGTCATGTCCAAGACGATATCTACTAAATGTATGCCAAATGTAGAGTAAATCTGTTGAATCTGTGTTTTGTCATTGGCAGATTAAATAGTTTTACTATCTTTGACCACTAGATGGCATATTTATGCACAAAGATAAATGTAATTAATGTACCGGTAGGCCTATTATACGTTGTAAACTACTGTGAAGCAAGGCAGATTGTTTACACGGAACATTTAATGTAATATTAATGTGGTTGTTATTCATTTTTTTATTTGATTTTGAAGTTCAACTGTGTACTTTTGCTAGAATGCCAAGATAGTTATAAATACGATTGAATTGCGTCGGTTAGTATGGACATGATTAGCTCAGTCAGTAAAGCAGTCGGCCGGAAATGTGTTTGTTTTTGCTCTCGGACGATCGAATCCCACTTCATGCGGGTTTACAATTTTTTTGTCTCCATTTATTTTGTCGTGAAAGGCTGTAATGTATTGCTCACTTCTACTTGGAAGTCTATATGTAGGCCTATCAACTTTTTTCCTCAAAGAGGTCAAGAGATATGACGATATATGCATACCTATTCTATAGCTAGCTATAGCAACTCAGTAGGCTAGTTCATACGATAATTAGCCTGAGCAATAGCCCATAAAATTAATCTGACCATTTTAAGCACCTTTATAGGAATGTTTAGACATTTTACGATTATATTCCAAACATTTATTTGCTCGTTTGATAACTTTTTAAAGCTATAAACTCAGTTGTTGCAACGAAATAAAATCAAGCAATGTAACCTACGGCTAGCCTGACAATGTTCGGGTCCTAATTGGGCTGTATGAGTAAAAAATAACACATCGGACACTGTCGACACCAGTCGAGGAATTAACCTGGAAGAGGAGCCATGGACAAGCGTGAATGGTAAGTTGTTTATCATACAGAAGGCCATGCTTACTTTAGATGAATAGTTTTGTTGTCCAATTAATATTATTTTATCCGTTATGTCGAGTTGTTTTTAGGTTAACCGTCAGTCTCGTAAGGAGTAAGTTAACATTGACTCCCCGCTCGCTATAGCTACAGCTATCGCTCGCGCAATGCATTTGATGTTAGCCGTTACAGCACTGAGGTTTTTTAACGGTCACATTAGCACTAGCATAGAAAACCTTACCACATTACAGTACAAAATTGTTTTTTTTGTCGGAAATTAGACAAAAAGATACTCTTACAAGTTCATACCCACATTAACCTTAACAAAACATTATGTAGACTAGCCAACTGTATACTGTACAGTGTAGCCTCACCTGCAACGGCGATTGGTAGCCTACTGTAGCTTGTCGTGTCGAAGTTGGTGGTCAATAACCTAATAGCTAATTTAACTAATGATAAAAAATCTACAATCAACTAGAAAACTACACTAGCGTTAATTGACAAAACGATGAACGTTAATATGTACACAACTATATTCAACTACACTAGAGAACCTATTCTAAAATACAAAAACCTAAACTAGCAATATCTATAAACAACGCAAACCATTACTCTAAAATATTAAACAACTAAGCTATACTAATAAAACGAATACTGTCAAAATCTAACCTATATCTTTCAAATCCACCAACAACTGCGAAGAATAACGTTTGTTAGCACAATTTGAATGTGTTGCTGAACCATCCACGAGACGGCCTGGCTCGTGAGTTGAGTTTCTACCCTTCTGTACCCACATGAATGTACATGTACACTTTTGTGCCATACATGTTGTGTAATCAAGTTGTGTGTTAGTACGACAGGGGGATATGTTACAAACTTTACAAGTATTTGTAAAATAATTACAATTCCATGTTATTACTCAGGTATAGTCATTCAAAAAATCTAGTGTATTTGTTGTCAAAGACCTTACTGTAGTTCCATTTCACAGCTCCTACCCCTTCTCTGCCTCCGCCACTGCAGTTGGCACCTGCAGCTGCGCCTCGCACAGACCCCGTGGCACACTCATCTGAGGTAAGTGGCTAAAGCTGTCAGTATTATGCAAGTGTAAAAGTGGTAGAAGTGTTCATTTAACCATCTATAAGTCATCTATGTTCATGTGTTCTGTGATGTTCATGTGTTCTGTGATGTTCATGTGTTCTGTGCTGTTCATGTGTTCTGTGCTGTTCATTTGTTCCTTACAGAATTTTCTGCCAAAGGCGTGGAAAAAGTCACTGCCAGTCGAGCAGCACGAGTGGGTGAGCAAGGCCCTCTACAGCAAGGTCGGGACCCTCAAGAGGACTTGGCTTACTTTGTCCACTAAACATGGCTACAACAAATGGATCAAAATGGCCACACTTCACCAGTATTGGCCAGAATTGAACACCGCTACTTCTGAAAAGTGGGACGCCATCAATGCTAACTTTTTAAAATTTTTAAGCTTACGAACTTGTTCAGAATCAAGCAATGCAACCCACTGCTAGACATTCAATGTTTACATTTTGGGGTCCTAATTCAAAGATCATTCTGATTGGTTTATCATCTATAGCGCAACCTTGCAATGTGCCTGAGCTGCCGAGCTACAGTTCCACGTCCGCCATCATTGCGGAGCTCCTCATCAGCTATCACCCTTGTCTCCACAACCTTCAATAAATTATTACTTTTGACTGTCTACCAGTGTACTGATTGTAGCCTAACAATTTAGGTTAGTTGGGGTTGGTATGAACAGAAATAATGCTTGATAGTGTCCAATATTGGTTATGGGGATAATAATCACCTGGTATGTCTGGTTGGATTTCCTCTTCCATGAAGTGGCTGTGAAGCCATGAACGTTTCATCTCTGACTTGGAACACCTGATAGGACTGCTATAAACACCCACAATATAAATATGGGGTACACATCTGTCCCCCCTAACTCAAGCCTGGCATGTTCCATCAAAGACACAAGTATCAGCCAAAGAGCGTGTCTACTTCTACCTGGAAGAAAATGAAATCAAAACATACATAATATCAGCCTGCCTTATGCAACAAAGGTAAATGAAAAAAGGAATCTATTAATGAAACAGGTCTGTTTAATAAATGAACTTTATTTTTTCCAGGTTTTGTGACAATTATAATCAATATAAATTCATAAGTAAAAACATGGAGGGGGAGAAGCAAATTGTGTAATTTTACATTTAATTATTTAGCAGACGCTTTTATCCAAAGCGACTTCCAAGAGAGAGTGCTTTACAAAGTGCATAAGTCACTGATAATAACAACAAGATAGCCACAAAAACATTGCAAGTAGCCAAAACATGAAGCACACATTGTGAACAACCAAAGTAAGTGCCAAAGGGAAAAAACCACAAGAGCATGTAGTTAAACAAGTTACAATTAAACAACGTGAACCGCTATAAGTGCAAGTATACCTGTGGAAAAAACAACCCTGCTCTGTTATTTTACTTTGCCCAGGGACTACAGGTGGAAAATAGCAATCCAGAACCTGGCACAATGCATATTCTCTTGTCGTACAAGATTAATGTATTATTGTGCGCTGTCCCTGTCTTGAAATAAATAAATTCAATTCGAATGTTGACAACAACAATGTTGATATTTGTAAATTAAAAATAATTATAATGTAAATTTCCTGCACCTTTCATGGACGTCCAAATGACGTCCAAAAAATTACCCAGTTTAAAGGCCAAATGTTGAACGTCAATATGATATCCAAGTTAGGTCACAGTTGGACGGTCCAAATAGTGGACCTAGTTTGGACGTCTAACAGATGTCCAGGATTGGTCATGGACCGACGGACCCAATATAGACATGATCTGCACGTCTATCCGACGTCCAATGTTTAGTGGGTAAGTGGAACAATATAGTCGTCATTAGGCTACTGTTTGGTATGTACAGTATGGTAGCTAGCATAGCCATTTCTAGCTCAGCTTCACAATATTGTGTTATGTATTATAAGTTAATGTAATACATACATGTTAATAAAGTAGCAGACATACATGGTACAACAAACCAGTAGGCAATTGACATTATGTGTTAATATACCGTTAATATTGTAATGACCACAGGCGA
>CAEFZP010000099.1:0-12500 GCA_903064625.1 Mallotus villosus
TACCTCCCTCTTCTGTCCCTAGAACCCTCTCACTTTGCTCTTCACCTATCCTCTACCTCCCCTCTTCTGTTCCCCCTCGACCCTCTCCTTCTGCTCTTCACCTCTCCTCTACCTCCCCTCTTCTGTTCCCTCGACCCTCTCCTTCGCTCTTCACCTCTCCTCTACCTCCCTCTTTGTTCCCCTCGACCCTCTCCTTCTGCTCTTCACCTCTCCTATACCTACCCTCTTCTGTTCCCCCTCGACCCTCTCCTTCTGCTCTTCACCTCTCCTCTACCTCCCTCTTCTGTTCCCCCTCGACCCTCTCCTTCTGCTCTTCACCTCTCTCTACCTACCCTCTTCTGTTCCCCCTCGACCCTCTCCTTCTGCTCTTCACCTCCTCTACCCTCCCCTCTTCTGTTCCCCCTCGACCATCTCCTTCTGCTCTTCACCTCTCCTCTACCTCCCCTCTTCTGTTCCCCTCGACCCTCTCCGTCTGCTCTTCACTCTCCTCTACCTCCATCTTCTGTTCACCTCGACCCTCTCCTTCTGCTCTTCACATCTCCTCTACTCCCCTCTTCTGTTCCCCCTCGACCCTCTCCTTCTGCTCTTCACCTCTCTCTACCTCCCCTCTTCTGTTCCCCTCGACCCTCTCCTTCTGCTCTTCACTCTCCTCTACCTCCCTCTTCTGTTCCCCTCGACCCTCTCCTTCTGCTCTTCACCTCTCCTCTACCTCCCCTCTTCTGTTCCCCATCGACCCTCTCCTTCTGCTCTCACTCTCCTCTACCTCCCCTCTTCTGTTCCCCTCGACCCTCTCCTTTGCTCTTCACCTCTCCTCTACCTCCCCTCTTCTGTTCCCCCTCGACCTCTCCTTCTGCTCTCCTCTCTCCTCCTCCACCTCCCCCTTGTCTCTCACCTGCACAAAGTAGTAGACGATGGCCATAGGGATGATGACGATGGTGAAGAAGGGCGTGGCGAGGCAGATGACGAAGAGGGTCCCGAGCACGCCGAGGAGGCACAGGATCCAGGAGCGGAAGGAGTTGGGGATGGCTTCATCCACGTGAAACATGTCCTGAGGCAAACAGACGTGATGTCATGAGGCAAACAGGACGTGATGTCATGAACAACGCTTCATCCACCGTGAACATGTCCTGAGGCAAACAGGACGTGATGTCATGAACAACGCTTCCCACGGGAACGAGGCAGGTATGAAGAGGAGATATGTCCATGTCTCATTGGAGCAGCCAGGGATCAGCCAGTGTTCCCCTCACACTGAACCAGAACAGAAGTCCCCCTGAGATCAAAGATCCCAGAATAGTCCCATTGTGAACGAGAAGCTCCTTACTTAGATGTGAGTCCAGATCAGGGGCCTGTTCAATGGATTCAATCAAATCATTTCACACCTCGATAATCTTTCACTTCTGACCTGATGGGGAGGTCTCAGGGGTGTAGGGTTAGCACCATGGTGCTGTCATGGATCATTGAGCCATATCCTTTATTACATCAGTTGTATCATGTTGCGCTCACATTTTTGTCAGTGCACTATTTCCAATGAAGTGATGTTGGTGGTGTGCAAGGTTGGCACCGGCTGCTCGTACCTTGGCGAAAGCGGTTTACCACCCTGCCGGACGGCGTGGGTGTCGAAGAGAGACCATGGGCACGCGGAGAGGATGTTGGGACAGCAGCCGGGTAGTGGAGGACACGAGACGCAGAGATGGAGCCGTTAGCCAGGAGCAGGGGTCCCCAGGAACACAAAACACCCTGAGGGAGGGAGGGGGGGAGGGGGAGGGAGGGAGGGAGAGGGGGGAGGGAGGGGGGAGGGGAGAGGAGGAGAGAGGGGGGAGGAGGGAGGGAGGGAGAGGGAGGGGGAGGGGGAGGGGGGAGGGGAGGGGGAGGGGGAGGGAGGGAGGGAGGGAGGGAGGGAGGGAGGGAGGGAGGGAGGGAGGGAGGGAGAGGGGGGAGGGGGGAGGGAGGGAGGGAGAGGGGGGAGGGAGGGAGGGGGAGGGAGAGCGAGGGGAGGGAGGGGGAGGGAGGGAGGGAGGGAGCGGGGGGGGAGGGGGGAGGGGGGAGGGAGGGGGAGGGAGAAGGGGGGGAGGGAGGGGGGCAGGGGGGGAGGGAGGGAGGGAGGGAGGGAGGGGAGGGGGGAGGGGGGAGGGGGGAGGGAGGGAGGGAGGGGGGGGGAGGGGGGAGGGAGGGAGGGGGAGGGACGAGGGGGGGAGGGAGGGAGGGGAGGGGGGAGGGAGGGAGGGGGGGAGGGGGAGGGGGGAGGGGGGAGGGGGAGGGAGGGGGAGGGGGAGGGAGCAGGGGGAGGGGGGGGCAGGGGGGAGGGAGGGGAGGGAGGGGAGGGAGGGAGGGGAGGGAGGGAGGGAGGGAGGGAGGGAGGGAGGGAGGGAGGGAGGAGGGAGGGAGGGAGGGAGGGAGGGAGGGAGGGAGGGAGGGGAGGGGGGAGGGAGGGAGGGGCAGCCTGCCAGTCAGTCAGGTGATCTTTAGTCTAACTCTATTGAGTGTACACTTTCAAAGTCATCTAGGTGTAAGAGCTTTATGGTTTGAGAATGCATCAAGTATACCCCATTCCTGCAACCCCATCACAGCCTGCTACACAGTAAGACCATAACAGAACACAGCTTGCAGAGCCAGCAGGATAAAGAACCAATTTAGAACAAATCACATTTCTGTGAAGAATCAGGACATCTTCATTTATTTTCCTTCTAGCGACTCAGGTACTCTGGGGATGTATGACAGCTCAATATGACCTCACTATTTCTCTGACAGGGACTCACATTGCCAAACCCACATCTGCCCATCCAATCACAAGCCCCTCACTGTCACAAGACAAACCCACATCTGCCCATCCAATCACAAGCCCCTCACTGTCACAACACAATCTCTGAAATGAGGGACAGAAAAGGAAGATGATCTTGACTCGAGTCTAGATCCGATTGTCAACAGTAACCATCCACATGATAGGATCAGAGGTGTGGCGTAAGTGACACGCTGGCATGCTGTAGGTCAGCGATTCCCAACCTCTGTGCCCATCGTCAGGTGTGCCGTGAGAAATGTTCAATTTTCACTCAATTAGTCCTAAAAAATATATATTATCTGCAAATAATATTTCGGTGGTGTGCCGCAAACATTTTCCAACGTCAAAAATGTGCTGTGGCTCATAAAAGGTTGGGAATGGCTGCTGTAGGTTACATGTGTATGTACAAGGCTTTCTCGTATGCCCACAATCATGAGCCGTTATGCTTCGGTGGAGACAGGATTCCCACTGACTGAACTGCTGCATAAGGCTGGTGGCTCTCAAAGAGACCGCAGGGGATGGAAGGGAGGGAGGGGAGACCGCAGGGGATGGAACAGCATTAGAACAATGGAGCTGCAAACAGTGATACTGGGGTTCAAGCCAGCACAATTATTTTTGCATTTCAAAAATGCAAAAAAGCTTGAACGAATCTCCCACTGTGTCCCACAGACTCTGTATAGTCTGCTTTGTCATCTGGTCAGATATGACTCTGTATAGTCTGCTTTGTCATCTGGTCAGATATGACTCTGTATAGTCTGCTTTGTCATCTGGTCAGATATGACTCTGTATAGTCTGCTTTGTCATCTGGTCCAGATATGACTCTGTACTGGAATTGTACCCATTATAACTTACTTGTTTAACTTACTTGTTTAAAGTCAAAGTATTACTGTCATGCATTACCAGTCAACACGGGTCTCCATATTGTCCATTGTAACTACATTGACCTCTTAATGCGTGTAATTCATCAGCAATTAGACACAGGAAAGCCAAATACCAATATAGCAGTTTTCATCGATAAGGTGACATCACTAATAGATCAGTATCATAACATCCATCAAATGTCATTGTTTTCATTATGATTTCATGTATATCCATTCATTATTCTACCAATGTTACGCTAAGAACACACTGAATAAGTCATTCTTTTGCTACGGCAAACTACATGCATTTATATTCCCATTTAATGTGTACATAAATACAGTATGCTATTTAAGCAGATTCTAACCATATCAACCAAGATACTATACAGAACGCGATGCTCTATGACACTAGATGCATCTCTTAGATGATAGATTCCAACATATTATAGATCAATTACACCAGAAATGTCAACACAATCAGTCGAACTAAAAATAGAACAGCAACTAGAGCAGGGCTCGAAATTAACGGTGTGTCCCGATGTCCCGGGGACGATAAAAAATCCTTCTGGGACACAAATGTATTTTGTCTGGGACAATCCCGGGACAGTGAAAAATAAATAAAAGTAAACTTACTTCCAAACAGCCGTTATTTGCAAATTCATTAATTATGAGTAAAGATAGACGTTACTTTTAGAAAGGCGAGTTACATTTGCGACATCTCACGAATCACGATTGGGCAAATCATAGAATGCATTCTATGTCATCCATTCTACTGTCAGTTGCTGCAGACAGAGAAGTAATGTAATAGACAGACCATATAATCGACAAGGAGAACAACAAAATGCTGAGGCGGCTTAATAAACAGCCTCTAAAGCAAACTAGAGAGCATACAATTTCTGGGGAAATTGTGAGGGTGTGCTTGTGGCTGCCCCAGCTGCCCATAGTCTCACTGTGTTTACTGATATCAACCACTCAGTGTTTTTACATTGCTTTTAGACAGCAAAGAACATTTGTGTAGGTTGTTGGTCAACTCGTCCCGTTATCTGGTTATTAATTCCTGGAGAGCAACCATTAGTTGACATGTGCATTGAGTTTTTGTGGGAGTTTTTCCTTGTCTTCCTTGAGGGTTTAGGTTGGTTGAGAGGCAGGTCTATGGGCGTATGTGAAGCCCTCTGTGACATGCTTGCGTTGTAAAAGGGCTATACAAATACATTTTGATTTTATGTAATCTAGTAAACTTGTAATAAACCATACAACCAACATTGCGTCCAGTTGATAGGCCACATATATATACAAATGACTCATTGAAATCGACAAAAAGATAGCCTTGACTAACCAAAAGGATATGTGAATGTTTGAATGTTTGAACCTGTAATTCGAACGATGAGTGACTTCAATATTTCTTGTAACCAATATTTGGAAAATGTAACTTTTTAGAATTTACCGTGTCAGTGTCACAACCGCTCATATCACCTCCCATTCGCTATCCACCACGCTAATTCATGTAGTCTATGTATTTAATGAGAAACAATTGGGTTAATGTTGAGTCAGAGGTTGGCCTGTCTGTAGATGAGAGGAAGGTAGGAAGACAAGGCGGCCAAATGAATCTCATGAAGGTGCAGCGTTTAGGACGAAACTTAGAAAGTACATTCTAATATATTCTTCTCAGATATAAACAACTTGTTGGTTGCCCAGCATCTGCTTCTTCAACTCCGTAATCCTCTCAAGGGCACATGTTGCACTGGGTTAGAAAGACATCAGCATAATGTAATTGTACACAATACAGGATTAAAAAATGAACACCCATCTTTGCTATATTGAAAGGGTCAATTGTAGGCTATGGGACTATACTATTCCAGTTTGTCTACACTCCAAAACATCGTTTCCAACCCAGCGGCTAGTTAAATATATAGGACAGAACACACGTTGGGTTAAACTAACCCAGCAAGATGGGTTGACCATTTAACCCAGAATGTTGGGTTGGTCATTAAACGCCGCAATGCCTAGCTAGCATTACCTGAGCAAGCATAGCAAAAAGAAGTAAGCACATCCAACTATTTAAATTGATTCATACAAACACGAAGAAGAAAACACAACGTTGTTATCACATTTTTTATTTTCTGTTTAATGTAGCCTACTGTACAGTAGACTAACGCTACCTTTTCTATTTATATTACCATCCACTTTTGGCGCCTTCACGAACGAACAGCCAGTCGTTAGCTAAGCTAGCTAGCTAGCTAGACTAGAGCTTTCTAGGCTACTAGAGCTACGCTAAACATTCCAAAAGCAGACAGTTGCAAAAAAAAACTCCTTAAAACAAATCGTTTGCAGTACCGTACGTTTATTTCGGTAGGGTTCTTCTGTATAGTTGACATTTGCTTCGCTGGCTAGACTAGTAAATGTAGACTAAGTTAGCCGGTTGCAAACTGAGGTAGTGCTAACGGCTAAAACAAGCTAACGCTATCCTCAACAACTAGCCTACAGTACTAGCTAGGACTCGGAGAATCTCACCATTCAGTTGCTGCAAGAAATGTGGCTAAAGTACACCGCCGGACTAGTATTTTTGCTGTCCCCTTATCTTGGTAGGTAGGCTACAACAGATAACCCTTTAGTAAATTAGCAAAATATGTCCCTGCTGAAAAGACCGTTGACATTACATTTATGCTGCAGATGAACCAGCAGCTGGGTTATAGTGAGGCATCCGCTGGATAAGGTACCAGGTGGTCGTATCTAATGCGTCGTTGCTAACATGTGCCGACGCTGTTGACGTGGACTATTATAACTGAGTAGTCTACCCTTTGCCGACAAAATCAACTTTATGCCACAAAAACGTTGTATGGTCCTAAACTGTGCAACGGAACGTAAATTCTGATACAAGCAACTCAATGGAGACCAAGACGAAACTTTGGACGTCGACGTTTCTATGTAGTCCAAATATTGACCGAGGAGTAGGGGGGCAAAAATAATAATAAATATATATGTGAGATTACAAAGGTTGGCTCTGGCGAAGCCCGAGCACACCCAATAAGGCAAGCTCCAACACTGCAGACTCCCGACACCCCAAGTCATCATTCATCGTCTTCTCCAAGTTCGTTGCCTGTGACAGTGTTAGCTAGCAGTGCTCAGCGATAGCTAACGCTAGCAACTGAAGTGTGCCTTACAATTATGCATAGCAGCTACAAACGTCCGAAATGTTATTTTGATGTTTGCTAAAATCATGTGAAATACAGTTGATTAGATTAAGAGGTGTAGTTTGTACTGTCATTTTTGTATTTTCTTTGTTCAGTCAGGGACTAAGCTAGATTCGTTAGCTTCAAAAACGTAAGCTAGCAGCTAATCATACTTTTTTTGTCCATGAGCCAATGTTTTTATTTATTTATTTTGGTCAAGAACGTCAGTCAGATCGGGTACCGAGTAGAAAGGGGGGTCGCAAGGTAATTGTAGAATTGTAGAATGACGAGTTTGCCAATCAACGTTGGTATGAGAAAAATGTGTTATGAACTTAAGAGAGAGTAATGTTCCAGTTGTTGTAGTTTTTGTGTCTACCTAATCGGCAAGTAGATCCAAATATTAAATTGAAAATAAAAAATAGAATTCTTTAATGCAACAGATCAGAGTTCATACTTCTCCTTAGGTTGATATTCACTATCTGTGATAGTGTCACGAGTTTAGGGTGTCATTCTTCAAAGCCACTGGCACCCTCAGACTAATTCATATGTTTAATAAAGGAATAAGTATTTTAAACTTACATGGTGGACCAGAGTCCATGGTGTGATGAGTAAGTGACAAAAAATAATCAAATTATATATACTCTGCGGGGGCGACAACGAAAAAAATTGGGACACTGTTGGTTATATCCGGGACAATACAAAGTAGAATTCGGGACAGTTGTGGGACACTGAGGAAAAAAGTTAATTTCAAGCCCTGAACTAGAGCAAAGCAAGCAAGCATCGATGACAAGAGCAGTGGGTGGAAACCGTGGTTACCTTGGGCTACGCCCAGCACTCCGAACACGCCCACTCTCGTGTCCCTCTTCCAGTTGGGGTAGGTCATGTTGGAGTATTCCACCGCATCATTGGTCCAGTCGCTGAGCCACAGGTTCTGGCCAATGAAAGCAATGTTCTGGATGAAGTAGACCAGGAAAACCATGGAGGAGTAGATCCAGCCCATGGCGCCCAGGTATTGGATATAGAGTGAGAATTTCACCTGGATAAGAGAGGGAATGGTGAGTGTGTGTGTGTGTGTGGTGTGTGTGTGTGTGTGTGTGTGTGTGTGTGTGAGAGAGAGAGAGTGTGTATGACTTACCTGACCAGTTTCCATGGTTTCCTTCTCAATGAGCCTCTGTCCTTTCTTGGTCTCATCAGGGTTTTTTGCTTTATGTATGGAGCTGTTCTTCCTCAACCTGACACTGTACACAAACACACGCACACACACACACACACACACACAACGCATCCACACACGCCCACACACAAACACCACCACACAAACAATTAGAAACACACTCAGGGCCCTATTTTGACGATCTGAAACGCAAGTATCAAAGCGCAAAGCGCGCAAGTGGGCGGGACTCCGGTGCGGTTGCTATTTTAGCAGCGGGATAAATGACTTTTCGCCAGGCGCAAATCTAAAAGAGGTAGCTACATTACTAATGGGTGTGGTTTGGGGCGTAACGTGCAATAAGCCAATCAGAGCGTCATCTCACATTCCCTTTAAGAGCAGCGCTTGTTCCATGGCGGATTGCTATTATAACGGCGGATTTGCCAGGCGCACGCCAGCGGTTCACAGGAGACGGACGTTCTCGTCAGGACCGTAAACGATAGAGAAGTGACTTGTATGGGAAAGGCAGAGCAGTTTCATTGCACTAAGTTGCCCACTCATGCTGCTCATTCAAATGTAGCCTATTTTGACATATATTTAATATTTTTGTAAATTGCTTAGTTCTTAGAATTAGTTTAACTGTTGTACTTTTGTTTACTTAATGTCAGACCCGTAGGGCTATATGTTTATTGTTTGCACCTCCTTCCTGCCACAGTAAATTGAAAACCGAATTCTGATTCTGATTCTGATGTGCATGGGAGAAGAAACCTACCCAAATTAGCTTCTGTTAAACAGGCGTAGGAGTAAATTGCCACAGTTGTTACAATTCAAGTTCACATACATAGCCCAGATTTCTCAGGAACATCTTATTAATCATTGACATTAACGAAATGTAACACAGCTAGCCATACAATAAATCAAAACAATACGTAGTTCGCAGGAAGAATACCCTGGCTTCGCAGTGCGCACGGACCAAGCTTGCGCCCTTAAAATAGCATCTGAATAATGCGCCATTGTCTTTAAACCACCTTTTTCCTGGTCAGTGGCGGAATGGTTTTTCGGAAACTGCAAGATAGCACCAGAGAACGTTTGCGCCGGAACACGCCTCCTTTTTTGCTGAACCGCCCCCGGGAGCGCAAGGTCATTTCGACGTGCGCCCGTGGAGGGAAAAATCCGCTTTGCGCCGAGTGCAAGCTAGGAATGATACTTGCGTCACTGACAAAGTCAATTGCGCTGGGTGCAAGATAGGGCCCTAAGTAATAATATAATTATTTACACACACATCACAAACACATACCTTTACATACGCCACACACACAATTGAATTTAGTAATCATAAATCTTTTTAAGGACATTTTTGTACAAGTCAATGTTGTAGTACATTTTGAATTAGTTGAAATTCTGTCATTCAAGCTAGTGAAAGTAATCCTGTCCTTCCCAAAACACACCCCTCCTTCCAGTGTTCCCTCTCCTCGGTGCACACCCCTCCTCCAGTGTTCCCTCTCCTCAGTACACACCCCCTCCTTCCAGTGTTCCCTCTCCTCAGTACACACCCCTCCTTCCAGTGTTCCCTCTCCTCAGTACACACCCCTCCTTCCAGTGTTCCCTCTCCTCAGTGCACACCCCTCCTTCCAGTGTTCCCTCTCCTCGGTGCACACCCCTCCTTCCAGTGTTCCCTCTCCTCAGTACACATCCCTCCTTCCAGTGTTCCCTCTCCTCAGTACACACACCTCCTTCCAGTGTTCCCTCTCCTCAGTGCACACCCCTCCTTCCAGTGTTCCCTCTCCTCAGTGCACACCCCTCCTTCCAGTGTTCCCTCTCCTGAGTGCACATCCCTCCTTCCAGTGTTCCCTCTCCTCGGTGCACACCCCTCCTTCCAGTGTTCCCTCTCCTCATTGCGTGGATGTGGGGAAGGAAGGTATGACAGCGATATTAATCGGAACGTGTGCTGCCTGTACTGGACGCACACTGTAGTGAGACTACTGATGATTGGAAAGATAATCTGCATCAGGATATGTAAATTAAAAAATTATGCATTCAAATTGTAGCTGTCAAATTGTAGCTGTCGACACGTGTGTCTGGCTGTGTGTGTGTGTGTGTGTGTGTGTGTGGTGTGTGGTGTGTGTGGTGTGGTGTGTGTGGTGTGTGAAATTAAGCTTGCCTGGCTTATTTGTGATAATGTGTTATGAGTGTTCATGATTAGTTAATTGAGGACCTCATTACTGTCAAATGAATATTTATCAGAGGGGGACCCTGAAGACTTGATCTGCCTGTGCTCTGACCCAAGATAACCTCACGTCCTGACACACACACACACACACACACCACACACACCCTCTGACCCAAGATAACCTCACGTCCTGACACACACACACACACACACACACACACACATTGGCAGCATCATGGTGGGATTGCACACAGTACTTATTAGTTACTGTATAGTTCTATGGGGTTCCATTTGTGCCAAAAACATTGATGCTTCTAGACAATGGATCTTGGCGATTGCTTTGCTCTCAGTCGTTTACTTTGCAGCAGTTGTTGTGATTTGCAGCGTACAATTTGTGCCAAAAATAAGTCGATGCTTTTGTACAAATACGTCTGGTTACTTGCCACTTCACCAGTCGTTTGCTGTGGTCGTTGCTTTAGTCTTTGGCTATTGCTTTGCTCTCAGTCGTTTAGGTTCTCCTGCTGCCGATTTCATTGGTTTGCAGCGCAAAAACTTTTTTTATTTAGAATTGAAGAATGGAATTGAAGAATCTAGAATTTTATGAGTATAATATAACCAAAAAATCACCAGATTTTAAGCTCATAAGCACTGTATGGCTACGTGTAACCTAGGCCTACATAACAATGTAACATGATACATAACACTTACATTATCCATAAGAAAAATCTGGTGATTTTTTTCTAAATTCTTCAATTCCATTCTTCAATTCTAAATAAAACAAGTTTTAGTGCTGCAAACCAACGAAATCGGCAGCGGGAGAACGTAAACGACTGAGAGCAAAGCAATAGCCAAGACTAAAGCAACGACCACAGCAAACGACTGGTGAAGTGGCACTTAACCAGACGTATTATACAAAAGCATCGGCTTATTTTTGCACAAATTGTACGCTGCAAATCACAACAACTGCTGCAAGTAAACGACTGAGAACAAAACAATCGCCAAGATCCATTGTCTAGAAGCATCAATGTTTTTGGCACAAATGGAACCCCATAGTGTGAAACCCCCATGCCTTCCTACCTATAGTACCAAGCTTACTTTGTACCTACAGTACCTACCTACCTACCTACCTACCTACCTACAGTATATACAGTATCTACCTACAGTACCTACCTACAGTACCTACCTACAGTACCTACCTACCTGCCTGCCTACAGTACCTACCTACAGTACCTACCTACAGTACCTACCTACCTACCTACCTACAGTACCTACCTACAGTACCTACCTACAGTACCTACCTACCTAACTACCTACAGTACCTACCTACCTACCTACCTACCTACCTACCTACCTACAGTACCTACCTACCTGCCTGCCTACAGTACCTACCTACAGTACCTACCTACAGTACCTACCTACCTACCTACCTACAGTACCTACCTACAGTACCTACCTACAGTACCTACCTACCTAACTACCTACAGTACCTACCTACCTACCTACCTACCTACCTACCTACCTACCTACAGTACCTACCTACAGTACCTACCTACAGTACCTACCTACCTACCTACAGTACCTACCTACAGTACCTACCTACCTACTACAGTACCTACCTACAGTACCTACCTACAGTACCTACTACCTACCTACTACTACCTACAGTACCTACCTACAGTACCTACCTACAGTACCTACCTACCTACCTACCTACAGTACCTACCTACATACCTACCTACCTACCTACCTACCTACCTACCTACAGTACCTACCTACAGTACCTACCTACAGTACCTACCTACCTACCTACCTACCTACCTACCTACCTACCTACCTACCTACCAGTACCTACCTACAGTACCTACCTACAGTACCTACCTACTACCTACCTACCTACAGTACCTACCTACAGTACCTACCTACAGTACCTACCTACTACCTACAGTACCTACCTACAGTACCTACCTACCTACCTACAGTACCTACCTACAGTACCTACCTACAGTACCTACCTACCTACCTACCTACCTACCTACCTACAGTACCTACCTACAGTACCTACCTACCTACCTACCTACCTACAGTACCTACCTACAGTACCTACCTACCTACCTACCTACCTACCTACAGTACCTACCTACAGTACCTACCTACCTACCTACCTACCTACCTACCTACAGTACCTACCTACAGTACCTACCTACAGTACCTACCTACAGTACCTAACTACAGTACCTACCTACAGTACCTACCTACCTACCTACCTACAGTACCTACCTACAGTACCTACCTACCTACCTACCTACCTACCTACCTACAGTACCTACCTACAGTACCTACCTACAGTACCTACCTACCTAACTACCTACAGTAC
>CAEFZP010000099.1:17500-24669 GCA_903064625.1 Mallotus villosus
ATTGCTGTAGCTGTCAACGCGTTTACAGTCGGGTACAAAATGTTTTGTCACACAAAACCATCGACTCTTGACTTGACTTGAGACATACCAAACTGGAGCATACCGAGGTCTCCTCACCTACTCTGTGTGCGTGCGTGTGTATGCGCTTGCACGTGTGTATGCGCTTGCACGTGTGTGTGCGACACTGACCTTGTCGCGGAGCAGTCCGCTGGGTCCTAGCACCTGCTCAAACAGGTGCTTCCCCACATGGGAGTCCACAGCAGAAAGAGGGTCGTCCAGCAGGAACACGTCAGCCTGGCTGTAGGCCGCCCGGGCCAGGCTCACACGCTGCTTCTGACCCCCAGACAGGTTGATACCACTGGAGGAGGAGCACCAGGGGGAGGGAGGGACCACGGGAGCAGACGGGAGACCAGGGGGAGAGACGAGACCAGGGGGAGAGGTGACCAGGGGGAGAGGTCGGTGGGGGAGAGGTGGGGCGGGTGGGAGAGAGACCAGGGGGGAAGGAGCCAGGGGGAGAGGTGACCAGGGGGAGAGACGGTGACCAGGGGGAGACCAGGGGGAGAGGTGACCAGGGGGAGAGGTGACCAGGGGGAGGAGAGGTGACCAGAGGGACCAGGCGAGGGGTAGAGCGGGACCAGGGGGAGACCAGGGGGAGAGGTGACCAGGGGGAGAGGTGACCAGGGGGAGACCAGGGGGAGAGGTGACCAGGGGGAGACCAGAGAGGTGACCAGGGGGGAGACCAGGGGGGAGACCAGGGGGAGAGGTGACCAGAGACCAGGGGGAGAGCGGTGGACCAGGGGGAGACAAGGGGGAGAGGGTGTGAGACCAGGGGGAGAGGTGACCAGGGCGGGAGACACAGGGGAGAGACCAGGGGGAGAGGCTGACCAGGGGGAGAGGTGACCAGAGAGAGGTGTGGGACCAGCGAGAGGTGGGCGACAGGGGGAGAGGTGACCAGGGGGAGAGGTGACCAGGGGGAGAGGTGACCAGGGGGAGGACCAGGGGGAGAGGTGTGACCAGGGGGAGAGAGCGACCAGGGGGAGACCAGTAGGTGAGACCAGGGGGAGAGGTGACCAGGGTGAGACCAGGGGAGAGGTGAGAACCAGGGGAGAGGGTGAGGACCAGGGGGAGACCAGGGGGAGAGTGTGACACAGGGGGAGAGGTGAGACGGGGGAGAGGTGACCAGGAGGGAGGGGTGACCAGGGGGAGAGGTGTGACCAGGGGGAGAGGTGACAGGGGGAGAGCACAGGGGGAGAGGTGTGGGACCAGGGGGAGAGAGAGACCAGGGGGAGAGGGTGCGGGGACCAGGGGGAGAGGTGAGAGACCAGGGGGAGAGGTGACAGGGGGAGAGGTGACCAGGGGGAGACCAGGGGGAGAGGTGACCAGGGGGAGGACAAGGGGGAGAGAGACAGGGGGAGAGGAGCGAGACAGGGGGAGAGGTGACAGGGGAGAGGTGACCAGGGGGAGACAGAGAGTGACCAGAGACAGGGGGAGAGCACGAGGGGGACAGTGGGAGAGACGACCAGGGGGAGACGCGAGGGGACAGGGGGAGAGGGTGGGGGCGGGGGGACCAGGGGGAGAAGAGAGGTGACACGAGAGGTGCGCAGGGGGGAGAACAGGGGGAGAGGTGACCAGGGGGAGACCAGGGGGAGAGGTTGGGGGGGGTGGGAGAGACCAGGGGGAGAGAGGGACCAGGGAGAGACCAGGGGAGAGGTGACCAGGGGGAGAGGAGATGAACAGGGGGAGAGGTGACCAGGGGAGAGGTGACCAGGGGGGAGAGGTGTGACAGGGGGAGAGGTGACCAGGGCGAGAGGTGACCAGGGGGAGAGACCAGGGGGAGAGGTGTGACACCAGGGGGAGAGACGACCAGGGGAGAGCACAGGGGGAGAGGTGAGACCAGGGGGGAGAGGTGACCAGGGGAGACCAGGGGAGAGGTGAGACCAGGGGGAGAGGTGACAGGGGGAGACCAGGGGGAGAGGTGACAGGGGGAGAGGTGACCAGGGGGAGAGGTGAGAGACCAGGGGAGAGGTGACCAGGGGGAGAGGTGACAGGGGGAGACCAGGGGGAGACCAGAGAGAGGTGTGGGGACCAGGGGGGAGAGGTGACCAGGGGGAGAGGTGCGACCAGGGGGAGAGGTGAGGGGGACAGGGGGAGACCAGGGGGAGAGTGACCAGGGGGAGAGGTGACCAGGGGAGAGGTGACCAGGGGAGAGGTGACCAGGGGGAGGACCAGGGGGAGAGGTGACAAGGGGGAGGACCAGGGGGAGAGGTGACCAGGGGGAGAGACGACCAGGGGGAGAGACGACCAGGGGGAGGGTGACCAGGGGGAGACCAGGGGAGAGGAGACCAGGGGGAGACCAGGGGGAGAGGGTGTGGGGGAGAGGTGTCACCTTTCTCATAATAATCAGTGTTTATCAGAGAGGATTGTGTTCTGTGGATGTGTCAGTGTTTATCAGACAGGATGTGTTCTGGGATGTGTCAGTGTTTATCAGAGAGGGATGTGTTCTGTGGATGTGTCAGTGTTTATCAGAGAGGATTGGTTCTGTGGATGTGTCAGTGTTTATCAGAGAGGATGTGTTCTGTGGACTGTGTCAGTGTTTATCAGAGAGGATGTGTTCTGTGGATGTGTCAGTGTTTATCAGAGAGGATGTGTTCTGTGGATGTGTCAGTGTTTATCAGACCAGGTTGTGTTCTGTGGATGTGTCAGTGTTTATCAGAGAGGATGTGTTCTGTGGATGTGTCAGTGTTTATCAGAGAGGATGTGTTCTGTGGATGTGTCAGTGTTTATCAGAGAGGATGTGTTCTGTGGATGTGTCAGGGCCATTGGCACTGACCATTGAAAATAGTTTCATTCGAACTCATCTAAAGTGATTATATTCAGCTGAATTGAGTAATGAAATCTGTCCGTCTACCATTGTCAGATGAGGATACACCCGGACTGTGGAGGGAGCACGGTGGGGAGAGTACAGTATAACCTGGACTGTGGAGGGAGCACGGTGGGGAGCGTACAGTATAACCTGGACTGTGGAGGGAGCACGGTGGGGAGGAGCGTACAGTATAACCTGAACCCTACGACACATCCTCCTCAAGTTATTATCCTACGTTGGCATTTCAATTAGCTGAATTGATTGGAATGATCTGTGTTATATGTGTGTGTGTGTGTGTGTGTGTTCCAAGTCTTGCAGTGAGTGTGTGTTTCTTATTTGCATGTTTATGAGTGTGTTTCTCAGAAGTGTGTGTGCTCAAGGTGTTTATGAGTGTGTTTCTCAGGAAGTGTGTGTGCTCAAGGTGTTTATGAGTGTGTTCTCAGGAAGTGTGTGTGTGCTCTAGGTGTTTATGTGAGTAGGGTCACCCGTTACCTAGCAGCCAGGAATCGACATCAGGGGAGTTTCCTGGATTCACTGGGTTCCATCAGGACCAGTCTGTCACTGTCAAGACCTTATTTCATCAATATATCTCTGACAGTTCCACCCCCCTCCCAGACACACACACACAGAGAAGCACCTCTGTGTGTGTGTGTGTGTGGTGGTGTGTGTGTGTGTGGTGTGTGTGTGGTGTGTGTGTGTGTGTGGTGTGTGTGTGTGCGTGTGTGCGTGTGAGTGTGTGTGTGTGTGTGTGTGTGTAGTACATTTGACTTCTCTAGGAAGAAGTTGCCCCGAGACACATACTTCTAACATCCAGGTATAGTCTAAATCTTTTGGTTTGTCATTCCAGCCCTTCCCGGCAGAGCCCCAAGCCCCTTTGTCCCACCTTCTCCCCGATCTCGGTGAGGTCTCCCCGGGCAGTAGCTGCAGGTCGGGGCCCAGGGCGCAGGCCTCCAAACACCTCTGGAAGCGCTTCTCCTCCACCGGAGACCCAAACAGGACGTTGTCCCTCAGCGTGGCGTTCTGGATCCAGGCCTGCTGGGGCACGTAGGCTACCGAGCCTGGAGGGGGGCGGAGCGTAGCAGGGAGGGGGGGAGGAGAGCTGGGGAGGGAGAGGGAGGGGGGGATGGGTGGAGGGAGGGCAGGAGGGAGGGGGGGAGGATGAGGGGGGGGAGGGAGGGAGGGAGAGGGGGGGAGGCGAGGGAGGGAGGGAGTGGAGGGAGGGTGGATGGGAGGGAGGGAGAGGGTGCGGAGGGGGGAGGGAGGGGAGGGAGGGAGGGGGAGGGGGGGAGGGAGAGGGGGGGGAGGGAGGGAGGGAGGGAGGGAGGGAGGGAGGGAGGGAGAGGGAGGGAGGGAGGGAGGGAGGAGGGAGGGAGGGAGGGAGGGAGGGAGGGAGGGAGGGAGGGAGGGAGGGAGGGAGGGAGGGAGGAGGGAGGGAGGGAGGAGGGAGGGAGGGAGGGAGGGGAGCGGAGGGATGGAGAAAGAAGGAGAGAGGGAATGATGGGGGTCAAGAAAGAGAGAGGGAGGGATCTTGTTTTCCAGTGCAATCAGACATCAATCAAGATGAAACCTTCGAGATTGTCTACTTCGGCCTTGCCAGAAACATGCCATATCTAAGGAAGGCAGAAATATATCTATCGAAATTCAGCAACACCTTACATTGATTCATTATTTAAGTGCTTTTCGCAATGTTTCTTTAGTTGCCTGAGCAACAACCCGTTCCATATCTCTGTCAGGGAAGACCTCAAGCAAGCTCAAAGCTTCGTGATCGTCTCCTGCTGTGTGTTTGAGCTCTAGCCTGTGTCTAATTTAAGAGGCCAGTATAGAGCATGTATAGACGGCAGCATCTATTCTCTATTTATCACTCAAACGCAAGGCTTGATCCTGCCCCTATTGAATGAACCAGCCCTGTGGAACTACCATTAGCAGTTTGTCCAATTATTTCTCCTGCAGTTAGTTTTTCGGGGAGTTTTCCTTGTCTTCCTTGAGGGTTTAGGGTTGAGAGGCAGGTCTATGGGCGTATTTGAAGCCTCTGTGACATACTTGCGTGTAAAAAGGGCTATACAAATACATTTTGATTTGATTGATCCTGTCTTGTGGGCATCGGCTGCTGTCTAATTAGGGCGCCGGCCCTTGAGACGTACCTGGATGTTGACAAAGCCTTGATGCTGTGCATCTCCCTAGCAACGCTGACATCAGTGAGGACTTTCCGGAACCCACTGCCCCCACCACAGCAACCAGGCGGCCTGGTTTGATCTCCAGTGACACACTGGGAACACAAACACCACAATCACACACACTGGGAACACAAACACACACACATCACACACACTGGGAACACAAACACACACATCACACACACTGGGAACACAAACACACACACATCACACACACTGGGAACACAAAACACACCACATCACACACACTGGGAACACAAACACACACATCACACACACACTGGGGAACACAAACACACACATCACACACACTGGGAACACAAACACACACATCACACACACTGGGAACACAAACACACATCACACACACTGGGAACACAAACACACACATCACACACATGTGCAGGCATGCGAACATACAGTAAGTATACGCATGCAAACATGCACATACAGACACACACACACACACACACAGCATACACACCGCACACATGAAGATGACATATTCCAAACATATTTATAGATCCTGCGGTAACCCAGGGGACCACAAGACTCCTCAGTCAGCCAATGAGGGACACGTGAGGGACACGTGTGGGACACGGCTCCAGCTGCACCTCGTTGGATGATTGAGAAGCAATCAGGTAGACCTTTCAAAGACTCCCCAGGGGGGAGAAGAAAGGGGAGAGGCAACCCCATACGAGAGAGCCCGAGAGGCAACCCCATACGAGGGAGCCGAGAGGCAACCCCATACGAGGGAGCCCGAGGAGGGCAACCCCATAGAGGGAGCAGAGAGGCAACCCATACGAGGGAGCCCGAGAGGACCCCATACGAGGGAGCCCGAGCCGCTGTCTGAAACCGCTGTCGTTTCGCTTCCAGACATCGAGCCGCCCCCGGAGCGCAGAGGAAGCCCTCGTCGGAGGGAAGGTGTTTTTGACGACACTTCTTGTGCGCTTGTAAGGTTTTGTTCAATGAATGCCCTTTCACGGGCTTACCCTGACCTGGTCCTGCCTTTCACGGGCTACCCTGACCCTGGTCCTGCCTTTCACGGGCTACCCTGACCCTGGTCCTGTCTTTCACGGGCTTACCCTGACCATGGTCCTGTGTGTCCCCTGTGTAGTGCGAGGTCAAAGCCCATTGGCTCCTTGGTTGCCACAATACACCATATGGGGTGTAGAAGTAGCAACTTCTTCCCAAAGACACGCACACACCCACACACACACCACATGAAGTGCACACCACACACGGAGATCAACTCTTCTACACCTATACATACATACAGACATACACTGGAAATATGTGCATCAAGGTCACTTCTGAGAACTGCCGCACGCACCACACATGAAGGCACACACACACACATAAACACACACACACACATAAACACAACACACACACACACTTACCTCTTGAGCGTAGGCTCCGAATCTCTCTCCCAGGCAAAGGTGCCGTCACACACACTCACGGCTGTGTCTATGGAATACACACACACACACACACACACAGGCTCCATCACTACCTGCAGGACTGAAGTGTGACATATCAGCTTTACTAGGTTTCTTTTATACTTCTATAGGCTTGTAATGCATGTGTAGAAGCCGAGCCATATCTGACAACAGAGCTGATCATGGTTAGCGGGCAGAGAGAGCTGATTGGCCGGGTGGATGACCTACCGAAACTGGGTCATGGCGGAGATGTTCATGTCCAGGTCGTCTCCTCCCCAGGAACTTTCAAGGCGTTGCTTAGAGGACTGTGGTCTGGAGACGGGACAAGGGGTTTACTGTACGCTTTTCAAACGTACCATAGCAAGAACGAGAAACGTAGTGTGAGTTCGGTGTGTGTTAGCGTTGTGTGCGGTGTGTGTGGAGTGTGTGTGAGTTTGTGTGTGCGTGCGGTGTGTGTTAGCGGTGTGCGTCTCAACTGCACCATAGCAGGAACGAGCAGTGTGGGTGCGTGAGGTTGTGTGTGAGGTGTGAGGTGTGTGTGCAGTGTGTGAGGTGTGTGTTGAAGTGTGGAGGTGTGTTGAGCTGTGTGAGGTCGTTGAAGTGTGAGGTGTGTGTTGAGTGTGTGGTGTTGTGTGAGTGAGTGGGTGTTAGAGGTGTGTGTGTTAGAGTGTGGAGTGCGGTGTGATTGAG
>CAEFZP010000100.1:0-174950 GCA_903064625.1 Mallotus villosus
CGTGTGTTTCAGCCGGAGAGATGAGTTGGGTATCTCTAAACCTTCTGTTGAGTGAGACTCTGTCCTTTCGTTGGTGTCGTCACACCTCTCCCCTTCTGTGTCTGTTTACTCTGACATCCCTGTCACCACCTGAAAAGAGAGCCTCTTTTGCAAGGAGGGGAGTGAAACCCACACACAAACTCACACACACACTCACACACACACTCACACACACACTCACACCTACACAAATCACACTCGTACACACACACACACAACACATTCACAGTGGACAGTTCTGTCCCAGCTGTTTCGTATTCATGTGGAGTGGTGTAGTGAGGGGTGTAGAGGGGAGGGGGCTGTCACCATGTGTTACGTAGGGGGAACCCTCCGGTCCCAATGACTCCATTGCTGTGCTGCTCACCATCAATAACCTCCTCTGGTGACAGGGGCGGAGGGGGAGCTGAGGGCATGGGGCAGGCCCCATCCTGGACACGGGCCCAGGCTGTCAGCCTGGTCAGCCAAAACCATGCGCACACAGCTTGGGCCCTGGTGGGTGGCCTGGCAGCTATCGACACATTCGACTCTGGAGCGAGAGTACGTGCACACCACACACGACACAACACACACTGAGAGAGAGACACACCACACACACACTGAGAGAGAACGAGAGAGAGAGAGAGAGGAGAGAGAGAGTAGAGAGAGGAGAGGTGAAGAGAGAGAGAGAGGAGAGAGAGAGCAGAGAGAGAGAGAGACACACACACACACTGAGAGAGAGACACACACACACACACGGTCGAGGAAACGAGTCGAGTTACCAGTGTGCTGGTGTCCTCTAGGCAGGACACGCGATGGTCGGGGTTTCTCTCACAAGATACAGAGGCCCTCCAGAACACGACGCTCTGCTCGGCGAAAAACGCGCGCTACTGAGAGGCCGGGCGATGAGATCTGGAAGACGATAGCGCTCTCGATCTGCATCTGCTCGATCGCGTGAGCTCGCTGCGCTCTCTGCTCGCTATCGGATTTCTACTCTATCTCTCTCGCGCGCTCTCTCTCTCTCTCTATCGCTCTCTCTATTTGCTACTCTGTATCTCTCGCTCTGCTCTCTATGTCTCTCTCTCTCGAGCTTCTCCGCTCTAGCTCTCTGTCTCTCTCGTGCTCTGTATCTTCTCGTCATCCCCAATGTGTTTGCTTGAATAGCCTGAATGTCATGATGTCCCTCTTGCACGACACAATATCCCCTCGTCCAAACACCGCAAAACACACGCACAGTTACCCAATCACAGAGCTTCCCTCACCGTGCACACACCAAACCCCACACACCACCAGACCAGAAACTCCAGACAGTGGCTTCAGTAATGGAGGAGAGAGATCCCAAACAACAATCTTGACTCCTGTACGGGAAGTCAAACGAATGTGTGACATCATCCGTCTTCTGTGGTGTGTGTTCCAGAAGCTGCTGCAGGGATCTGGGCCAGATTAGCAGCTGCTGCTGCCTCCTCCGAGACCCAATCAGACCAGGAAGTCCTCCCCGCTTCTCACGTGCTCATTGGTCCACTGATTTTACAGTGTCATCAGAAACGTGGGTGATCAAAACTCGTAGAGTTGGGGTTCAGGAAATTCTGATTTAAAATAATAACAAAGTTTGAAAAGGGTGCTATCATCACTACTGTCTTTATGTCTGTGTTTTTGTGTGTGGTGTGTGAGTGTGTGTGTGTGTGAGTGTGTGTGTGTGTGTGTGTGTGTGTTGTGTGCGTGTGTGCTGGGGGGGAGAGGGGGAGCACGAGAGAACAACCTGAAGCATGTTGGTGTCAGAACTTCAGCCCGTGAACCAGTTGGATCAGACGTTACTGTGAGTCAGCCAGTACAGAGATACGAAGCGTCAGATCAAACATGGAAACCCAGCCAATAGGGAAGCAGCGAAGGAAAGTTGATATGAAGGGAATGACAGTATCGGTTTGCTGAGGGAAGGAAACGACCTGGCGAGAAAAAACCCACCACAACAGATTACCAGAGGAGACACAACCAATGATGGAGCAGAGTACTGGACGATAAAGAGAACAAACGACCAATGAAGAGACAGAATCTGACTCACCAGGAAGTGTTTGGCCCAGTCAGATCAGATGAGTCGACAGGATCAACAGAGAGGTGATGAACAGGGAGAGGTGTACCACAGATAGTCCTGTGACAAACGCGTCTGTACAGAAGGCATGTGTGTGCGGCCAGACTTATGGAGGAGGGACGGGGACCTGAGAACCATCCAACATCACCCGGTAGCACCAAATCAAAAACATCTCGCAGGGTTAGGGTTTGACGGAGGTATATGTGTATTTATAATGGATTTTGATGCTTGAGTGTATTGTTTTAGGACTGCAGTGAGCCGCCACAGCTGAGTGAGCCAGTGTCCTTCGCCCTCTCTCTCTCTCTCTCTCTCTCTCTCTCTCTCTCTCTCTACCTCTCCCTCTCTCTCTCTCTCTGTCCGTACTGAAGGACTCACAGAGCGACCAAGGCCTCCAGGCACGCCGCAAGAATGTGTCGACTGGGTGATGAATGGTGCAGGGGTCTGAGCTGCACCGTGGGGCTCACCTGCCCTGAGGCGGAGCTGCACCGTGGGGCTCAGCAGCCCTGAGGCGGAGCTGCGCCGTGGGGATCACCTGGTCAGGTTGTGTGGGCAGAACACTGCTGGGGTCTGGTGAGGGAGGCGGGAGGAGGAAGGGCTCCTGGGCTGCTAAAAAGAGGAGGGACTATATGAGTGTGTGGGGGGGGGTTGTATGTGAGAGAGAAAGGGAGAGAGTGGGGGGAGGGAGAGAGAGAGAGAGAGAGAGAGAGAGAGGAGAGCAGCGAGAGAGAGAGAGAGAGAGAGAGAGAGAGAGAGAGAGGGAAGAAAGCGAGAGAAAGATGTGTGTAGGGAGAGAGAGAGACGGAGGGAAAGAGAGTGATGTGTGTAGGGGGAGAGAGAGGGAAAGAGAGAGCGTGTGTGAGAGAGAGAGAGAGGGATGTGTGTAGGGGGAAAGAGAGCGTGCGAGAGAGCGTGCGTGAGAGAGAGAGAGGGATGTGTGTAGGGGGAGAGGAGGCAGGAGAACAGTTTGCGGGGGAGGAGAGGTGAGGGTCAGTTCATCCAGGGGTGAGTTGTCAAGCAGGGCGAGGGGCTCGTCTTCAGCACTAGATGTGATATCGGAGATGAGGGGAGTCGGGGAGGGCTGGAGGTGAAAACTGAAGACACTTTCTGGGCTGCGGTCCTCCACGCCTGCTGTACGCTGACCTGCATTCTTCACTAACACGGACACGCTGTTCCTTCTAGATTGTTCCAGCAGGCCCGGCTGAAGGATGGCCTCCGCGATAGCATCCGAGAGGAGTCTCCGGTGAACACACAAACAGGCCGACACGGACGAGATCCCGCTCACGTGCCTGGATGGCCGCTCTCTTCGGTTTCACCGTGTCTTTCTTTTATCTGTCCGGTCGCTCGGAAAGAACGTCCAAATCTGATTCACTGGTAAATGGATCAATGTGACTAACACGCACACACACAATGAATGGCTTTTCAGTTACATGGAGGTACTTTACTCGTCAGACAGTTGGGCTATTGAACCCTGAGACGATCCGATTTCTCAACCATTCACCGTCGTCCCACCGTCGCTTTCATTCATCTCAGACGTGACCTCGGAGCTCCGTATCTGACAGCATAATTCTCTGAATTTTTACACACTGGAACACGGATACGTGTCTCCGGGCTAAGGAACAGGTTTAGCGACACAGGTGTTGAGTGTCCCTCTGTGGATACCAGCAGGCAGGGGGCGGGGGGAGGGAGAGGGGGAGGGAGGAAGGAGGGAGGGGGGAGGGGCAGAAAGGTGGGAGGGAGGTGAAGAGGAGAGGTGTCAAGAGTCTCTTGGCCTGACCTGGCTGTAACCTCTCAGGAGGTCACATCATGTGACCTGGCTGCCCTCCCTCTCCCTGGCCGTGCGAGGCAGGGGGAAACACAGACAGCCCCTCTGTGCCTCTCACCCTGGAACCTCGCATGTTCACGGTTCTTCTGTCTGTCTCTTGAGGAGCCAGGTGGAAGAAATGGAAACGTATGAGAGGCCGTATAGGACATAATTCATACTTGGTCTCACATACACGCCATGACCGCACATAGATGACCTGGGAGACGCGCACAGAGAGACCAAGAGACACGCACACAGAGACCAGCAGACGCGCACACAGACCAGGTACACCAGCAGACGGGCACACAGACACCAGCAGACGCGCACACAGACACCAGCAGACGCGCACACAGACACCAGCAGACGCGCACACAGACACCAGCAGACGCGCACACAGACACCAGCAGACGCGCACACAGACACCAGCAGACGCGCACAAAGACACCAGCAGACGCGCACACAGACACCAGCAGACGCGCACACAGACACGAGCAGACGCGCACACAGACACGAGCAGACGCGCACACAGACACGAGCAGACGCGCACACAGACACGAGCAGACGCGCACACAGACACGAGGATACGCGCACACAGACACCAGCAGACGCGCACACAGACAGCATCAGACGCGTCACACATACACAGCAGACGCTCACACAGACACCATGATACGCTCACACATACACCATCATACTCTCACAGATATACTATCATACTCTCACATATATACCATTATACTCTCACATATACACCATTATACTCTCACACATACACCATTATACTCTCACATATACACACCATTATACTTGAATACTTGTCTATGTGAGAGACAATACATGTCTATGTGAGAGAGAATACTTGTCTATGTGAGAGAGTTTGATTGAAACGGAAGGCAGTTTGATTGAACAGGAAGTAGTACTGAATTCTCAGTACCTGATTGGCTTACACATGAAGAAGGATTTCGGGTACATTAGCTAACGCCCACCTTCCCTATCAAGACGAGACTGATTGGCATGACAAGTTAGCAGTAGGCGTCTTAATGAAGCCATTGGACTCATTAATAACATTTTGAATACGTGTTGCAGTTATTACTGGGGACATTATGGAATTAAATGACATATTACTTATGATAAAATTCTTGTGCACAATAATACTTGCTACATTTAGACGCTTTTAAAGGTTTTTAATTTGACCTTGAAGCTTTTTGTGAAAATTAGGCTAGTTTCACGACAGCGACTTTGGATGTAGACTAGCCTACATGTTAGCTGATTATCCAGTACAAGTGAGATATGTATACAGTTACATTAAACCTCTTCTTTGTAAACTATTTTGTCATAAATACGATGGGAACACATCACATGAACAATTCCAAAACGCACCACACGCCAAACAAAACATTTTTTTGTCAAGCGTCTCAAAGCTCAGATTCCGAGTCGGAGTTCCATGGAGCTATTTCGTTGCCGTGAATGGGTGCGGGCACTCATCGGGCATACAGTCAAATATAAAAATATCCAGGGATACACTCAAATAATAAGTTAAGGTTGTGGCATTGAAGTTCAGGTTAGTAGCCAAGGGTGTAAAGACCACTCGGCTAATTACAGACGTCTTAAACCCCAGTGCTACACTATCACAGGCATGGCTTAAATTTAAATGATCGGCTAGTTTGTTTCATCAATTGAAAAAACTGATCTAGGACTTTTGACTCAAGTAGTGGGGGTGCTAGGTTGTCCGTATTGCTTCCTAAACAACTATGGAATTCTACATTTGAGTTTTTGGGTGGATTTGCTTCTCATTGTCAGAAATGTTGGAATCAAAGACGACAGCCACCCACAGGGGCTATTTCTAACGCTAACGATTAAATGCGCCGGCTCTTTAGACCTGGATCATGTACATCAAGCAGCGGCACTCTACCCCTTACGTCTAGCCCATAGTTTTGGGGGATTCGGCCTAAAAGACTAGCTCCTGACAGAGTGCTGTTGCCGCTCCTTGATGCACCTGATCTAGGTTTGAAGAGCCGGCGCATTTCATTGTCAACGTTAGCGTTAGACATAGCCCCTGTGTATGGCTGTCGTCTTTCATGCAACATTTCTGACAATGTTGCCGCAGCATTTGGTGTAGCCTATGCAAAATGTTATTCATAAATCCATCTTGTCATGTCAATCAGTCTCTTCTTATGGAAGGTGGGCGTTAGCTACATGTACCCGAAATCCTTCTTCTTCATGTGTAAGCCAATCAGGTACTGAGAATTCAGTACTACTTCCTGTTCAATCAAACTGCCTTCCGTTTCAATCAAACTCTCTCACATAGACAAGTATTCTCTCTCACATAGACATGTATTGTCTCTCACATAGACAAGTATTCAAGTATAATGGTGTGTATATGTGAGAGTATAATGGTGTATGTGTGAGAGTATAATGGTGTATATGTGAGAGTATAATGGTATATGTGTGAGAGTATAATAGTGTATGTGTGAGAGTATGATGGTGTATGTGTGAGAGTATGATGGTGTATGTGTGAGAGTATAATGGTGTATGTGTGAGAGTATAATGGTGTATATGTGAGAGTATAATAGTGTATGTGTGAGAGTATGATAGTGTATGTGTGAGAGTATGATGGTGTATGTGTGAAAGTATGATGGTGTATGTGTGAAAGTATGATGGTGTATGTGTGAGAGTATGATGATGTATGTGTGAGAGTATGATAGTGTATGTGTGAGAGTATGATGGTGTATGTGTGAGAGTATGATGGTGTATGTGTGAGAGTATAATGATGTATGTGTGAGAGTATGATGGTGTATGTGTGAGAGTATGATGGTGTATGTGTGAGAGTATGATGGTGTATGTGTGAAAGTATGATGGTGTACCAGTATGTGTGAGAGTATGATGGTATATGTGTGAGTGTATATTGGTATATATGTGAGAGTATAATGGTATATATGTGAGGTCATGGCGTGTATGTGAGACCAAGTATGAATTATGTCCTATACGGCCTCTCATAGAAACGGGGTGGGTTAAATAGATGGAAAAGTCCAGGGGGTTAAACTTGATGTGTGTGTGTGTGTGTGTGCGAGCTCTTGTTACTAATGTGACATCCTTTATCTATTGTACTTGTCTCATGGTGTTACATATATATATTTGATAAAGTGACCATCTCTTGTTGACCATCTCTGGGTGGGGTGGAGAGGAGGGAGGGCTAACAGGAAGTGAGGAGATCTGGGTGGGGTGGAGAGGAGGGAGGGCTCACAGGAAGTGAGGCGTGTTGGTGGGATGTGTGAAGGAGAGCCACATTCTCCTCTCAGAGCCATGTTTCAGAACGTGTCAGTTTCCTCACGATCCTTGGCTCGTCAAACATCCCCCCCTCGCTCCTCCCTCCCTCGCTCCCCTCCCTGTCCTCGGCATCTGAGCTGTCTCCCTCTCCAGCCCTTCTGCTCTCCCTTCATCTTTTCCCTCCGTCCCTCCGTCCCTCCGTCCCTCCGTCCCTCCGTCCCTCCGTCCCTCCATACCCCTCATAGCTCCCAAGCCCCCTGCTGGCTCTCTGACAGCCCCGTGGGGCTTACAAGCTTCCAGTGGGGGGGCTGAGGGGGTGTGGAAGGGGAGGAGGGTGTGGAGAGGGGGGGGGGTCTACTTTGACGGTTGGCGTTCCCCAGGTGTCTAGTTCATTCTTACCCCAGTCCCAGCAGGCAGAGGTGAAATGATAGTGCTGGTGGGTGACCCCACCCTAACCTTGCCCCTTTGACCACTCCATGTCAGAACCCTCCTTCACCAACCCCCCCCCTCCATCTACACCACCCCCCCCTCCATCTACACCACCCCCCCTCCATCTACACCATCCCCCCTCCATCAACACCACTCCCCCTCCATCTACACCAACTCCATCCACACCAACCCTCACTCCCTCTACATGCAGAGAGACACATGGATCAGCTCCCGGCTATTTCAGTTGCAAAAGCGAACACAGCTCTGCATTTAGGCACACGGACGACCTTTTCCTTGAAACTAAAACAACACGCAAATTCCCTCTCTGCACAGGTGCAGACAGTCCACGGGCCGGGCGTGGGGGCGTGGGGTCCGTTCCGCGGGCGTGGGGGCGTGGGGTCCGGTCCGCGTGCGGGGGATTACGGCGCGGACGGTGGGACTGGCGGGCGTGGACAGGAGAGTGACGGGGCGGGCCCTCCTGTTATTCTTGGCTGAGGAGGGAGAGGAAGGAGGGGTCTGGGAGTGATCGCTCACCACCCCCCAGGGGGGAGCCCCCCCTCCAACCCCCCACCCGCCCCCATCACACGCCGCAAGCAAACGAGACGCCATTTGGGGTGCAAGCTTGAAGAGGGGCGGGCACCCTGGTCGCTCACCGGATAAGTGAGGGTCCCATGTAAGCTGAGGCCTCACCTGCCGCGGCCTGGGTTCGAATCTGGCCCGGGGCCTTTGCCTCATGTCTCCCCTTCCTGTCACTCTTCACTTTAACGCTACGCAACGAAACATGAAAAATGCCAGAAGTAAAAGAAAAGAAAAAAGGCGGGCGGGCGGGCGGGAAGAAAAAGAATGTTTTGAGTGTCAGCTGACCGCTCTCTACCCTCCACCCCCCGCAGCCCGTAACCCTTCCTCCCTTCCCCTCCATCCCTTCATCCCTCCTTCCTTCAGTCCTGGTCTCCTGCTGGGATCTGAAAATGGTTCAGAAGGTTCTGGAGAATGCACCGTTGTTTGACCTGCCAGATCTCTGTCTCCCCCGAGGTCTCTTACCGTGCAGACATGCTCTGGTACGCACACATCGCACGCACACACACACACATCGCACACACACACACACACATCGCACACACACACACATCGCACACACACACCGCACACACACACATCGCACACACATGGAAACACAGGTCTCATCGTTCTTGCACATACACGTGCACACGCAGTGATACAGACACACTCTTTCTCTCTTCAACATGTTTCCAACAGACTCTCTCTCCTCTCCCTCTTTTCCTCCCTTTCTCTCTCGGAAACACACAAGCAGCACTACTTGGCTGATGGAGCAGGGCCAAAGAGGAGGGGTGTCGAGTGTCGGGCACTGGCTATAATTGGAGCGAGCTCATTGTTTATTGATAGCGCTGGTGATGAGAAAAGTGATGGCTCCTGCAGATAGGTTTCAACACTCCATGCATCAGCACTCTCGCCTGGCCCAGCCCGGGAGGGAGGGAGGGAGGGAGGGAGGGAGGGAGGGAGGGAGGGAGGGAGGAGGGAGAGAGAGAGAGAGAGAGAGAGAGATAGAGAGAGAGCGAGAGAGAGACGAGAGAGAGAGAGAGCGAGAGAGAGAAAGAGACGAGAGAGAGAGAGCTAGAGCTAGAGGGAGCTAGATGAGGGAGGGAGGGAGAGGCAGGCAATAAATTAACAGTAGATTGTTGAATTGAGAAAAAGGAAATGAAAAGATGGGGGGGGGGAAACGTGGAGAGAGAATCAGGGTAGGACGAGAGTGAAGGACCAGGGACATTTGCGCTCTCTCTCCCCCCATCCCTTCACTTGACCTCCCTCTCTATCTCTCTCCTGCTGCCCTGCTCCCTGCTCCCTGCTCGCTGCTGATCTGAAGGCACGCAGCCTGAAGACGACACAGAAACATGGGTCTGCTCTCTAATCCCTGGAAAGCTGGACGTTGGAGTCCAAATGACAAGACTGACGGACTACAACTGCTGACACCAAGGGGGCAGAACCATCGTAATTCTTTGCAAATTGGACAAGAAAGTAGTTCCTTGCGAAATAGTGACAAGGAGTCGCACAACACATCTTGAAGGTGCATAACCTCTGCTCGAACGTGAACCTGGTTTATGAACTATTACACCCGTTACTCTTACCGCGCTAGACCTCTCGAACTTCCACGCTCTTTTGTCCTGCGACAGTGTCACAGTGGAAAGGATCTCATCAGGGCAATAACAGACGATTCACTGCCCGGCGTCATTTCACCCCAAACGTCCACCCACTTCACAGTACAGATTGGTCTCCACGCACCTCGTGATCTCAGTGATTCTGATCCATCAGTGACACGCCGTCTCCGTACGTTCTGTAGTTACAGGGATGACACAAGCACGTGTTTAAAAAGATCGACACCGTAGCGGGATAGATGCTGACGTGGCGAGGCCCGAATCTGACCATCAGAGCTGTGGGAGGGTGGGATTTGACATGATGTCGACATCCTAACAACTACCTTTGTTGACTGACTTTGTCAGTCAGTGTGCAAAGACCGGCTGAATACATTCTAGTACAAGCTAAACGATTGGTCTGCCCTCCCAATGCTCCTTATAGAGAAAAGAGAATATGACGTGTATTTCTGCTCTAGTTGTAAATGTCCTTCCATGTCACATGCTACATGGAAATTGTTTTCTGCGTGATGTGTTGGCTAGAGATAAACAAGTCTATTAGGTTTCTGTGTGGTGTATTTTCTTTTTTTTAAAGGAAATCACACTGCCTGTTATTACTTCCAATGACCGCATCCGAACTACGACTGATCATCACTCCAGGAAGTAGAGTCCCAGATCATTGGTCCAGTTTGAAACACATCTTGCCCGGACTCAGAAATGACCATCACTTTGCAGCAAGGTTAAAGATGACCAAACAGTCAGCATTCACTTAGCTATAGTCGTCATGACACCATTGATCCCCCTTCAAACCATGGGGACACGTTTCAATTGTTGCACGATGACATCACCAGGGTTATGAACATGGGAGGACTGGTGACATTAAAGTCACACAGAGTCTGGCCAAAGGTCAATTGAGGTGCTATCGATCGAGTTAACGTGCACAGACACTTGGATTCCGTGCTTTTTCGTGAGCTATTACATAAGGCCTTTAATATCGCTTTCAATGAAATATAGGAACACTCGTTATTTAAAGACGCGCTGATCGAATGTAATATCACAAAGAACAAAGGACAGATCAAAACAATCTACAATAAATGGCGTCAGACGTGTCATAGAGAGCACAGAATCTATGCAACACAATTAATGCGATTGTGTGCCGCGTCTCGAGCGGTTAGTGTTTCTGTCCTCCTTATTCTCATGTTTTCTCTGGCTTTTCTTCTCGTGCGCTTAAGGAATTCTGGACTGATAACCTTTTGGTCTGAATTCTCCCCCCAAAAATGTGATGTGATGCAGGAGTAGACAGTTTGGAGCACTCAAAGTAGATTAGCTCACGTAGTTTGCAGGTATGACTGATCGCTTAATTATTTCCATCCAAATTGTTACATTAGACGACATAGCTTGTTATTTTAATGTGGTAGCAATTTTGGACATACTGTAGGCTATCTGCGGTTCCAGGCCTGGTACAAAATAGTATTTAGCCCCGTGATAGCCTTTCTCTGCTCTGCAAATGACTTCGCGTAATTAGATGGACTTGGAAGCTGCGTGAACTCCCAATGATGCCATCAAGTTTCTTTAATTGTTTTATGGAAAGATTACGATAGTGACATCAGTAAATCGTTATATCTGCAAATACATTTAAGACAATGTTCGCCTACCCATTCTTATATAAAGTAATGGTGCATCCAAATACTTTATTTGTGTCATTTAATGTTGTTGTGAGATTATCAAGAGCTTTTACATCAAATATGGAATTCAAGTAGCCTATATGATTAGGTATATCATTCACATTAATTTAGAAAACATACCCAGATAGGCTATATCTACGTTTTATCTTTCATAATCCGGTTTTAGCACCTGAATGCTTTGGAAAAAGAGAATGTGTAGAACCCTAAATCTTTTATTAAGAAATTGCAACTGAACGTTTATTCAAAAGTAGACTATGTATGACCTTATGTTCCAAAATATTATCAACCGGCCTAGAATATAGTTTTTGCCCCCAAAAACGATTAACTATTTATTAAAACTTAATAAAAAAGGTAGATTGTTAAAGTTTTTTTTTCTTCTGATATTTAATTTCCTATTTGCTATAATTAGGCTAATTACAACATTTCGCAACGAATTTCATTATCATATTCATCACCCGGGTACTGCTGTATTTAGCCAGGCCGAGGTATTTCGTTTCTTGTTAACATTTTGCTTTTTACCAGTATAGGGAAAAAGAAAAAAATTCACAGCCTATAGGCTGTTATTTTAGATATTTGATTGTAGCCAACAGCATAAGCATTTCATTTTGAGGTCTTTTGAACTGTATGCTTACATGGTCACATTAGATAGATATATGGTCACAAGACATTGTAGTCATTTGTTGATTTTTTCAACAGAGAAGCGAACTCTGACCTTTTTACAGGCAACGGGAAGGCCAACACAACTCTAGAGAGACTTGTAGAAACAGGTTCGCTGCTCATTCGTTTGAAAAGCTGTGCCTTTTATCTACCCCAAAATGAATATTTACAGTACAGAACTCTGTAAATGGAATCAAAGGAAAGAGAAAAGAGACGCGAGAGAAACAACGCTGAGATTCTATAGAATCCGTGCAGGACAAAGCGAGCCCCCTCAAGTGCCGCTCCAGGCATGCCGCGCGCTTGGAGAGCGAGAGAGGAGCGCGCAGCAGACCTGTGGTTGACCCCGCGAGAGGGATGGAAGCTCATCCGCGACTCCTGACAGGCTGACCCACGCCTTTAGAGAATTAATTTGGGTCTGAACTCCGGGTGAACCTGGGCCTGGGGAGAGCGAGGCTGGCAGTCCGGGGCTGTTTGAGGCAGGGCCTAGGCAAACCGATCCGCCTGTGTAAATATTGAAGCCGTCCGTCAGAGGGTCAGGGGATGAAATGGAACTGTCAAGCTCGCGTAAACTTTGGAGAAGAGGTGAGGCCACGAGAGAAAGACTTGAGAAAAAAAACTATGGCAAACTCGTTTCCTCAACCTTTCAGGACCCCCCCAGAGCCCCAAGCCACACCCTTTCCCTTCCACGCCTTGTCAGCGCGCCCTCCAAATCCCACTCCCCCGTTCACCTGTCGGTTCCAGCTGGGTCGTATAATTCAGGAAGCTAATTTAAGCGATATAATTGGATGGCAAATTTAGACATGATGCTACTTCCTAGTCCAGGAAAAGACAGGAGACTCGTATTTTGGACAGATGGGAAGAGAGGTGAAGGCGGGGTGAGGGTAGAGATTCTTCCAGGGTGAACTCATCGGGTTACCCCCTGACTTCTGTTTTTCCTCCCATAACTCATCTCAAGTTCAGGAGGCTGGGGTTTCACAGAGGGGTTTTGCAGCGTTGATGGAGTATTTGGATTTGGGGAGAGTTTGTGGGCCTGACATGGGCTCATGAAAGAAATGAATGGGCATAGTTAGTAGTTCAGCGGTTACATCGTTTCACTTTGCAGATAACGAAGCTAGTCACTTCCATGTATGGATTCAAACGAGTAAAACTGCATCACATCTGCATCAAAAGTTGGATCATATAGGCCAAATTGTTTTTACAGGAGTAGGTATAGCCTAATGCAATTGTTTAGGTGGCCTAGTTGCAATTAAAATGAGTAGGCTACCGACTTAAAAACATACATCAGCAGGTTTAGACGTGAGTTCATGATTATGGTTACACGAAATATTTACTCGTCAACTTGCAGAGTTAAAAAAATAGCCTAATAGGCCTACCTTTGACTCACCTGGACATGGCAAGGATACATTATTTTAACTTTAAATAGGCCGATAAAAATGTATATTATAGCTATGTTTGAATCTACTACTTTTGAGGGGGATAAAGTTGGACAATATTAAGGTATGATTCAGCAATGAACTTGTAAAGGTCGCATTCAGGCATACACAGCACATCCTCAGTGCATCCAGCTTGTCGTGTATCTGAATGAGTCTGAACGGGGTGACTGCGGTGACTGGCATGGGTCACTCGCAGATCAAAGCCCCTGAGAGGCGGTACAAACGGCCCAGCATGAGCAAAATGAACACCAGCTGCTTTGAAGAAGGTTAGCAAGGAACGTCTTTGCCTATAGTCACTACCTTTTTATTTTACATTTGAATTTTCAATGGCCTAGATGTTGTTGTGAATGTTTATCGATCGGATTGTTAAACATTTAAAAAAAAACATAAGGTGATAGTGCTTTATTTTTATTTGTATTCTTCTTTTTTGTTGTTGCGTATAGGCTACTGGTCCTGGGGTCAGGTCCCCTGGCCGAGCTGTTGACGGCTCCACTGCAGGCGGCTGCACCTTAGTTCACATGGACAAACAAGACCGCACTCTAAAGAATGCAGGTTTTTCACCTTTCCAAACAATCGGGGTGTGTTCCAGCAAATGTGATACAATGCATTGGCCTAGAGTTTGGGCCGGATTGTTTGAGAGGCCATGGAGAGTGACGCTGAGAGAACTGGGCATGGAGGGATAGAGGAGAAGGGGAGTTTGTTTACATGTTTAGATATCCCAGAGGCGTCAAGAGGTAAAAAGGTCAACGGGAACCACCCGGAATGCAACGCAACATTCCACACCCTATGCGCAGCGTGCATAGACAACAGTGTTGGGCTTGCAGGCCTTCTCATTTGGTGAGTTCTGCTGAGGTCAAATCGAGGGTACTCAATTCAAGGAAACTATTGAAATGCACGCGGTCCATAACTCATTAGTATGCATGGCAGGTCCCCAAAGTATAGGCGGCAACATTGTGGGCTGAAACACTCGCGCACAGCCCTTTTGTCCTCGTCTTTACACCATGAAAATTGGCATTCGAACATGAAAATTGGAAACCGTAGAAATAAACTAGCCTATATTTATTTTAAAAAAATCTGAACTATAACACGTTTTGTAAAATACGTTTTTATTTGAGGTAGATTCAGAAAACAACATTTCGATTGAGAAATTATTCAAAGTAAATACATAGCCGACAAACTAATACAACTTAGTTTGTCTTTAGATGAAAAAAAAGTACAGGGTCATATATACATTCACATTTTAAAACGTATCTTTCTTTGCCTATGAAGGTGCCAACCTTTGAATCATCTGGTGTCTAATTAAATTGTTTATTTGCGAGTTGGGTTGACTGTTAAAGGTAAATTGTGTTATGACATTTCGTATGTTCTATATTCTTCTTTCATCGGATAGTTGAAGTTAGTTTGCCATTGTGATCACGTCATCTTCGACTATTATGATTCATGTTCTAAAGACTTTATACGTTTATAAGTTTACTACTAAAAAATGATTTGTTTATAATACATCATGAAATCTCGTTCTATTTGCGTACTCCATGAACTTGAATTATTCACACCCTAACACACACACACGCTCAACTTGTTCGTATAATACCCTGTGATCCTATAGTGCAAGGAATCATTCATACAGCAACCCTTTCGCCCTCGGGAGGCAGTTGCGTGGGCCTGTAACGTCTGAAAGGCCATAAACAAATTGAAACAACCGCATACAACTTACAAAACTACTACTACAAAATATAAGCAAGTTCAACAATATCCCAATGTTTTGCCAAGAGGCTCCCTGTCGGTATTATAAGGCTCGCTTGGAGATTTGTAAACATCCAAAAGTGCATCCCCCCTAAGAGGCATTGAGACTAAAGACCCTGTATATCCAGATTGTGAAAACAAATGTCTAGCTTGATGATAAAAAAACGTTGTGCATAGCCGCTTCCTTCTGTCTTCTGAGTGTGCATGTCAAAGTAGGCTAATTACTTGAGTTTAAATTACATCAAAGATGTTTAAATAGGCATCAGTTACAGACATTTCGCATAAACAGTGGAATAGTCAATTCGATAATACGGGAGGAATATTTTGCTGGTGAATACATTTTCCCCCTCCCCCATTCGATCTCAGTGCCTTGAGTTTTTGTAAATGATCTCCATCATGTTTCCGAGTTAGGGGACATGCCTGGTGACGTGGAGGAGGAATGGTCAGAGTGGTCATCCAGGTCCTTGGAGGAGCCTGTGGCTGAGGCCGGGGCAAGGCCTTCTTTCTCGCGCTTCTTCTGCTTCATTCGGCGGTTCTGGAACCAGATCTTCACCTGGGTCTCGTTTAACTCGAGAGTGGCAGCAATCTCCACGCGCCTTGCTCGCGTGAGGTACTTGCTGAAGTGGAATTCCTTCTCGAGCTCAGTTAGCTGTTTGGTTGTGAAGTTGGTGCGAATTGTGTTCTGGGGTCCCATTCCATAGTCCGTAACTTTGACTGTGAAAAACGAGAAGGATGGTTAATTAGACGGTGTTTGATAGTTGATATTAAGGAATGGTTCTTAATTCTGGAAAAAATAGCATTCATTTTAAATTTCACATTTCAGTTTCGTTTTAAAATTCGTGGAATATTTTTACAAAGAGGGACAATGCAGAAAGCATCATAAATCGTGGAACAACTATAGTGATCAAAAACGCACATATTTTAGCCTATAGGCAAGACAATGAGACCGAGAAGCAATTTGGACACAAATTCCTTAAATAAATACACTTCAAATGTTATTCAGAGGCTAGTTTAAAGACTCAATCTCCTGCACTTCTCATAGCCCACAATGACAATAAAGTCAAGCCGCGTATAGAGATTATAGATGCACACGATACGTATAAAACCATATTCCCTTTGGCACTGTTATGGATGGATGTTTTATGACCCTACTGGGCTGGTCTCACCCGAGTGAAGTTGAAACCTAGATCTAAGCACAACTTCCAAACGGGCATAAGCGAGGAAGGAAAGGCCCGTGGAATACAATAGGGGCCAACAAAAACGAATGAAGCCAAATGAGAACCTTGGAGTAGTTTAAGATAACAGCGTTGGGCCACTTCCTATAGGGCGTATGAAAGCACGTCTGCTCGATGCATTAGCAAGCGAGCTAGACGGGGGAGAAAATAACATGTCAGGCATGCACGCAGCCAGAGTCACCAGAGCCGTGTCTGGACAGAGATATCACAGTGAGCCCCCCAAACTCCCGGTGTGTTATGGATCAGAGATAAACCAAGATAGGCAAGGCTGGCATTCCCTAAATGTCTATGCTCTCGTAACCAAAACGAACCATTTGTGAATGCCTTGGCGTAGATCTAAACATTAGGCTCTATAATCGAAGAATCAACCTGAAAGAGGTGACATGATTGGATGGTTTCCACACGCATAAAACATATACATTTCCTCGATACTGCGCTGTTCAACTGTGACCATTGTTTTCTTGAGGCCCCACAACTCACCTGTTTTAGGGGGGTTCCTCTTCACTTTCATCCAGTCGAACGTCTTGCCTTGTGGAGTTTGCTCCGTGTCCTTTTCCCTCTCCTGGGAGGCTGAAATGTCAACATAGGTGCTCTGCAAATACCCCCGCTGGTGGTCTTGTACTTCACTGCCAATGTGCTGGTACTGGGCCGCGGGAACGGCCCCTTGGGTTCCGCAGTACGTCCCTGCAAGGGATCCGTAGTTGGGGCCTACATTTGAGGCGGAAAATCCCGATGATTGATAGTACATCCCATCTTGCTCGTTTATGAAGTACTGAGGGTGTCCATAGTCCGGGTTCGCGCATGCTTGAGTCCCATACCCAGAGCTTCCAGAGCCGCTATAGGGGATTCCCATATTGGCATGGTGCGTCTGGGACTGGTGATTGGGATGCGCGTAACTACTGCTCTGGTGCTGATGTTGGGATGCCGCGACCTGCGCGCTGCCTCCGACATAAAGCCGTCCATCACCGTTATAGCTGTCAGTTGCTGTGGTGGAGCCCGTGTGAAAGGAGGCCGGGAAACCATGATCCAAGTGGTGATATCCAGACTTGGGTGAGTAGGCGTTCGTCCCACGGTTACAAATTGAGTACTCTAGGAAAGAGTTCATTCTGGAATTGTCCATGCGCAATTGATGATGGAGGGCCAGCCTGCATGCGTTTCAAGGGGAATCCTCCTTACCCTGCAACCTCTCGGCCGTTTGTCATGCGGAAGGTATCGAGAGAAAAAAAAGGAAAGAGCTCAGCTCGCGAAACAAGTCACCCAGGGCTTTCCCTATAACACTTTTCTTACCTCAGCTGCTGGTGACGTGAGCCGTCACGGCGCCAATGGTGAGGGGACCTCCAGAAGTTTGTCAGCGCACCGCACTCATCCATCAAGCGCCTGACATTTGCATGACAAAGCCACTTCAATCAAACTGGCCCATCAATCTGATAACAGCACGTACATGTCAAGCCGCTCTGAAAAAAGGGCTCTACTGACCGGCAGAGAAATAAAGAAAGAGTTTGGATATTCTCCTACAATGCTACATCCCCCATTCGTTTCTCTCTTTTCTCCTTTTTTTGTATTGTAGATAACATATATCTTTCTCGGGTGGTTTGTTCTGGAAACAGCATATTCGTATCATTGAATCAAGCTATATAGTTGGCATACTGTAGGGACTGTCCTGGATTCTGAAATAGCTCTTTCTTTGTATTGCATAATATCATTAGTTATTTTTGGCCTGTGCATAAACATGGATCGTGACCATAGAGAGAGCCCCATATCAGTTTTAGGGAGGATGGAATCCGTTTAACACTTGAATTGACGTAATGTTCTTTGGATCAGTCTCTGATCTGTATTGGGGAATCTAATTGAATTAATGAGCTGATCTGTTACAGAAACTAGGTTAGGCCGACAGCAAGCCTTCTGGCAACCCACATCACGAGGGAAGTCAGGATATCTTCCATGAATAGTAGAGTATAGTCCATTGTACAGGCTAGATTTTCTGTTGAATAAGACATACTTTGAACTGACTTCACATTTTTATTGATGTTAGGCAGATCATAATGTAAACAAAATGAGGCATGATCTTAGTGACACTGAATGAAAAAGGTGGCCATCAACATTAAACCAAATCGAAAATATAATGATTGAGTTGTTTAACTTTCTGTCAACGTGGGTGGACAAAAAGAGGAAACGAGAAAGGCTAATTATTAAATGTAGTGACAAAAGGTAAGGAGTTCTGCCTCTTCATGAAACTGCCCACGCGCAATGGATGGGGACTGAAGAATCTAGAATATATTTGCTCGTTACTCCGTGCTGGACAAGAGAGGTTAACAATATGACGCCCACAGTAATTTGTAACTTGTCAGGATGTTTACTGTTCGGCTCGCATCTCTGCTTGGAGAAGGGTGGTTGCGCGGCCAAAAGTTCAGACCTATACTAGTTTGTTGTTTGTTCTGGTAGGGTATCTTTTCTATCTTAAGAGTACTCAAAGCTTTTAGCTGCCTCCTCTCAAATGAAGGTTACTTATCTTCTGTGGGGAGTTGACATATCCACGTGTCATTCAATAGAAGATTTTCTGCAAAATATATTTCACACTTTTAGGTGTATTTTATACACGCGTATCTTTAAAAACCTTTGCAGAATAATACATTTTGTAATTTGGAGGACAGGTGTGCATACAATGTAATTTATATTTAGCTATAGGCAATGCTATTCCAGATAAAATCACATTGTCATGTAGGTCGATGTGCATTTTTAGATTGACCGATTGACTTAATCAACAGGCTGTAAATCCACAAGAAATGTATTTCTTAAAAAATACACTTGGTAAAAAATACCTACTATCGCATCTTTCCAATCAAGGCGGAAAAAGTATGAGCCACAAATAAAAGTTCTTTATTTGTAATTTTTTTACCATTTAGACGATTTCCTATAGCATAGGCCTTGACAAAAACGTTTTTTATTACCATTTGGTTCATTGGCCTTTGGTAGACATTATTGACCAAGTCCATGATTCGATTAAACTTTCGTTTTAAGTTTTTGTTTAGACTTGATTGTAAAATGATTTCCGTAAGGTCGACCGTAATATCACAAAGTAGGCTAAAGTTATTTTGAAGGATAGGATATAGTCAGTTTGGCTTCAAATGCTACTTTTGTCGAATCACCATAGGCAACAGAAGCTCATTCCAAACTGTAACAAGAGAATCCGAGGACGAATTCAAATGCAAAGTGGAGTAGGGATTAGAATTGAAACCTTTGATCACTGTCACCCTCTTTACAATTTACCACATGTAATCCACTCTGGGGAATCCTGCTAGCAAACAGATACAGGATAGCACGGCATGCACATGATAATTAGGCTAGTTTCAAAGCACAACTGCGCAAACCCCCTAGTGGTAGGCCTATGCAGGTGCAAGTTTTCGCAGTCAACCAAATCGAAGACAGAAAACTTTCATTTTATTATAGCCTACTAGTTGACGTTTTACGTGGATCAACGCAGGGCATTGGGAAACTTGCACCCACTTTATCCTTTGGGGCCTGGGTTTAGGCCAGGACTGCGTTTCCCAAAAGCATCAAGCCTGAATTGATCGTTGAATCCATCGTACGGCGGATCTTAGTTTTACGGGCCGTTTCCCAAAGCCATCGTAGCTAAAGAGACTCTTTAAAATGCTCGTAGATAGATCGCAAAGTGCATCTTAATGAGACTCAGTGTGGAGAGACACACGTAGGCCAACCCTAAAAAAGGCTACATGGATGCGTAAAGATAATTCGAGATCAAAAAAAGAGAATGATTTAGGCCTATATAGGCCTATGTTATTTTTTTATTTGAGTTATTTAGGCTAGTTGTTGTATTTGTTGTTGAACTTTTTACAAAAGTAGCATACTTGGAGGGTTTTACAAAAGTTAAACTGAAACGTGAATATGTTTAAATTTGCTAGGCTTTAATCAATCAATGTCTTTAATCAAATGGTTTCATTAAATAAAAACATCTCATAAATGCTGCCGTAGCCTATGCACACGTTCACATCATGTGAACTATTTTTAACAACATAGGATATTAATGATAAACGATCATTATAATCATGGTATAGCCACAGGTAGCCTATGTATACACGTTTTCTGTACCAACCGTAAATAATACTTTTTGTGTACTCAATTCATTTGGTTAAAGTGTATTTACCAAAAGTCTTGAAGTCACGTGGCACGTTAAATCCATCGTCAGATAACAACGGTTTCGAACCAGTCGTTAGTCCATCGTAAAATGTTCGTTGCTGCTTTTGGTCCCTACCTCCTCATTCAGCAGGCAAGAACCATAAACATTAAATACATTCATTTTGGCCTAACTATGGACGAATTTCATGTTTTTCATTTTATTTATCTCAGACCATATTCCAAACAACATAATATGTTCATATTTATTAGCAAGAGTTAATAAAGTTAATACAAATATAATAAAAATATACTGGGTGAAACAAAAGAAAGTTAAGTGTTAGGGTTGACTTGCGTCAACCATTTTTGTTATCCAGAACATATGATACCCTCCAAGATGTCTCCAGAGTCAGGTTGCTGAGCGGTTACGGGAATCGGGCTAGTAATCAGAAGGTTGACGGTCCGATGCCAGGGCTGTGAAAAATGCAGTTGTGTCCTTGGGCAAGGCACTTCACCCTACTTGCCTCGGGGGAATGTCCCTTTACTTACCGTAAGTCGCTCTGGATAAGAGCGTCTGCCAAATGAACAAATGTTAACGTAATGTATGTGCAGGACACGTGGGCTAGCTATCGGTAAATTAACCATAGATTGTTCGTCACATGAATATACTGGTGAGAAACGACACTCAAGTGACCTTCTCGCTGTTCCTAAATGAAAACAAAAGCAGGTCTACATTTGAGATGCTAGGCTAGGTGTAAGGCGCAAGACGCTCCATCTGTTCGAGGGCAAACTTGTCTCTCTTACGGTTGTCTCTCAACATGGCATCATCACCCTTTTCCTTTACTCCACCCCTGTTCTCACAAGCCCCTCTGCCAGATATAGTTGACATTTGGTAAGTGCTTCGTGCAAATATGTATGCAAACCCCACAGTGATTTGCGTTAGCGTAAACACAAATGTTTGAGAGTTGAGCGGCTAAGCCTATTGATGTTGCCAGCCAGACACTTGTGGGCCTGGGTTGGGATCCACGCCCAGCTACCTCTGGAGGGCTGTGATCAGACAAGGAAAGAAACATTTGCAAAGATCTGCTTTGACTCAAACATCCATGTGAGATTATTCCATAACCATAAATAAACAAAATCATATTTATTGTTGTGGGTTCAAAGTGGAATGCTGTATATTTTTCCTGTGACCACAAATGCAAATCAGCCTTTCTGCCACCCAACATGGTGTTTAAAAGATCACTATACTCTCTCTCTCTCTCTCGATCTAGCTCGTCTCATAGCTCTCTAGCGCGATGAGCTCTGCGTCGATACGTCTCTCGCATGCTCCCTCTCGTCTCTATCGATCTCTAGCTCTACTCTCCTCTCACTCTCACCTCTCCCTCTCACCTCTCCCTCTCCCTCTCCCTCTCCCTCTCCCTCTCCCTCTCCCTCTCCCTCTCCCTCTCCCTCCCTCTCTCTCTCTCTCTCTCTCTCTCTCTCTGTTAAAAGCAAAAAAGCACTAAGCCATTCATTCAGCTTTCTTATGATTTCTTGCAATCGATGGCTTGCATTGACTTAATGTTGGTTGTCCGATTGGTAGAGCATTGAGATCATTGTTTCATGCAGCTAGCATGAGTCACTGCTGACAGCTATACTTTATCATTTCATAATGTCTGCTATCACACAATATGTCGATACATCCTAGAAAGTTATGTCTCAGTAGCAGGGGCAGTTCTGGGGGTGGTGTGTGGGGGGGTTGTGACAACAAGCTTTAACCCCCTTCAGGCCCACCTAAATGTGGAGTCTGAATAATTATAAACATATTTTTTGCCTGTTAATGCCAGAAAACTACGACAACAATCATGTTTAATGTAACTGGCCCCTCTAACCGTACAACTGCAGATGAAATGGTTAAGATCCTCCACTTCTTAGTAGTGAATTATCAGCAGTCGTCAGGGTTACCGTGAACCCAATCTCTCTAGATGTCACTAGGATTGTGGCAGAACCTTTTAGATGGTTGTTTCTAACTGTCAGTGAAAACCACTGACCTCTTCTTAACCTCTCCCTGCAGCGAGCATGGAATCATCCCAAACTGTCGTTGCATCCTCTCTGACAGATTCATGCCATGTTTAATGAACCTCACTGTATATTCCTGTGACAACGAGACAGTGCATTCCTACTTCCTTGTTTACCCGCGTTGCTAGGCAACAGGGAGACTTGACCAGGCATGTCTCTGCTTTAACCCGTGTCACTCAAGACCCACTTCCTGAGAGAGGACAGCTCACATCCTGCCTCTCAGACCTACAGCCACTGATTTTGATAAACTATTGTCTCTTCCATATCGCTGTACTGGTGAAGTGTGCGGATTGTCGCAGGCCTACGCTCTAAGAGCCTTGTCATCGGATCCCTCCTCTGCATGCGGGGGGAACACTGAGCGCGCTCAGGCTTTTAGAAAAGTCACGTGACCCATTACCACATTCCTGGAAGCGGGCCTCAGTCCTTCCCGAAAAGTGTGGAATGTGATAGCGGACAGGGATGGAGAGATTTCCCTGCCGAGTTGGAGGGCTATTACATTAGCCGCTCCGCCGTGCTGGCCTACTCCGGTCCCGGAACAGGAGACGAGAGGGAGGACAGGAACAGTGTTTAGTCGTCGTCTACCGTGCCGGGCTATGTTTGAGCTCCAGAGCCTTACAGTTACCTTTAACTCCAGGGCTGTACGGCCAAGATATACAGTCAAGGCCCTGGGCTCTATAACATCCTGTTTCGGGACCAACCGAATCCTCAGTTGAACACACCAAAAAAGAACGAGTAGGATGTGGTTAATCGCAGGAACGCCATCTTAATCTCATCCCCCTGTTCTTTCAAATGTTCATAAACGCCTCGGTCTGGGGGAGGAGAGTGGTGGCCGGATGTGTGAATGCAGGGTGTTGTCCTAGTGTTGCCCATGTGAGGGACTGTGTTCTATGATGTCACATCCTGCATGACTTGCTGATTGAGAAGGCCCTCCTGGGTCACTACAAGGGTGGCACTGTTTGACATGACCATGTGTTGGTGAGACCACACACATTCACTCACACCACCACACACACACACACACACACACACACACACTAATGCCGCTCTGGGAATACTTTTGCATCACATACAGCCTGGATCACTCATTCTAAGATAGAACAAGTCCCTGCTATTAGTCCAAGAGAACATTCTTCATGGTCTGATGGCCGGAATCTGTTCCTATCCATCTCTACGCTGGACACAAACCCTCGTACCCCAGCGCAGTTGCAAATGACATACACAGTCAAGTCAGATAAGCAACTTGTGTGAAGTGTGATGATAAATCACACATAAACGTGTGACAAAACTACACTTAACACATTTCGCTGTCTCCTTACCTGCGAGATTTCAAGGGCGTCTGCGCTCGCCGGTCGAGGACGTGTTTTGGCAGTCATGTTGGATGGTTACTCACTGCCACATCAGATTGGTCGTATCTGTGAGGAACCATCTCTGATAAGACGAAAAGTTCTCTGGCTGTCAGCCAATGCTGTCTCACCACATCGACACCTGGGAGCACAAGGAGGGGCCCAACTGGGACGCAGAGCCGCTTGGAACTCGTTCCAAACCACAGGTATTGTAATCATGGTTAACCTGACTTTGGTTACAGCTTCTTTCAACTGCTTTCTTCTGACAAGTTGAAGTACTGTGGTATTAGATGTTAAGCAAGAAAAATGAAAGTCAAAGTACCTCAGCTACAAAAATACTAGCTAGCCACGATTGTGAACCTGGTCTGACAACACATCACCAGATCTGTGGACAGCATCACCAGAGACCGCCGTCTAGCGCTACAGTTTTTGCCGTCGTCTATTAGAGGTCTACAATGTTCATTTTGTATATAAAGAGTGGCCTCTAACAAGCGCTTGTTCATTTTCTTTCACATTTAGTTTGTGAAAATGAGATGATAGGATTGATCGTTTACATGAAGATCATTTTATTTATTTTTGATATATCTTTATTGAATTTGTAGTTGGATTGTGACTGTCTAATGTACCTGGCTGCAAAGACACTTCAATTTCCTTGTTTGGGATCACTTAAGTAGTCTTCTATCTATATATCTAATGCAAACAGTGTCAAGTTTGTAGTTGTTTGATGGTTGCCCCGAAAATAATGTTTCCACAAACATAAAAACATGTGCAGCCATAGTTACGGGGAACATTCTAAAGTGTTTCAACACCATCCTCTTGGCCTTCAAACCAGCTGTGAAGAGATCGCTCACTTCCTGCCTTTTCAGCGCCATGATGTCACAGCACAATCAGAGAACACAGAAACTGTAACAAAATGTGTTCCTGTGGTTCTCCCTTTGACTACTTCATGGCTGCAATTATTGTTTTATTCTCTATTTGTTATTGACTCCTCTTTGTAAAATATAATCTCCATATTTTACCTTAAAAATTAGTTATATTAATAAATATGTGATGGAAAAACAAGGAATGTTTATGTTTTCCCCCCCATTTTGTTTAGCATACAAACTGTACAACATGACAGCCCTTATTTCACTTAATAAAACATGTCTACAATAAGACAGAATGTAAAAAAACGAAGTTACGTAACATTTTATTTTTAAAAGGTCACTTACAGATACACACTTAAAAATTGCTATCTGTGTTTACACTCTGTGATACATCGTTTGTCTGTGTTTGTGGGACTTCCTGGTTTCTGGCCCATCCCTTTTAGGTCATGTGATCTGACTCAGCCAAACAGAAGAGTTGCAGCAAACAGGCAACATCAGTTTCAAATGTGATTGGCTAGAGCGGCAAAGCATTTCCCATCCTGCACTTACTGTATGAGTAAACATAACTGTGCAAACGTCATACTGGAAAATCTGTGCCCGTGAAATTCTTCCTCAGGCACCAAGCCTCTCTCCTTCTGCTCTGCCATCCTCCTTCACCACCGTCCAAGACAAACACTTTGGAAAAACATTACAAAGATGACTCACGTCAAGAAGTACACAAATGTCCTGATTGTTACCGATTGTGAAGGAGACATGGCAGATAACTGGCTTCTCATAGCCTTGGCAGGAGGCCAGGGAAAGCAAATATGGACAGATAAGCAAAGACACGGGCACCACACCTTAAATTATCAAGCAAATACATCCGTCAACCATCACTTCCCACTCCTGTATTGACAAAGCCAGGAGCGCCCTGTGGGCATGGCTTCTGTTGTCTAAACAGTCGCCTCATCCCCCCCCCTGCGCCTCTGGTTGCCTGGCGATATGGTCTCAGATAGAACGCGGTAAAAAGATTGTAGAAATAAACAGAAGAAAAAGTGTACTGCGCATTTGTCCTTCACAAAATTGCAAGTTAAGACTTGTGGCTGAGTTTCACACTTACCTGATATTTATCAGTATACTCGCATACGCACACACACACACCAGTGAACTAAAATGACCTCATTCATTGTGGTGGTCATTTGGATGTTGAATTGATTCATGTGTGTCAGTGGTTGCCATGCAGACCCAGTGGTCAGACTCCTCTCTGGCCCCCCAGATAGGGACCTCTGGGTCTGCTGCATCGATCGCTTGTCACTGTCTCTTTGGGGACTGAGGTGGAGGCTGACTGCCTCTGGTTGTGTCCTTGCACACATATACAGCCTTCTGCAGACACAGTCTTGCAGACTCCCTGAGACACACTCAAACTGGCCTTGGCTGAACCCCTGAACTGCTTTTCATGTGGCCCCCCTGGTGATCGGTGACTCCAAAGGTCCGTGACCCGGTTCTGATTCCTAGTTTCCTCTCCTTAAACCTGATCCGACCCCCACTGGGAGCCATTTCGGCTCTTCTGATCCACTCTGCACATCAGACAGGAAGTGTGTAGTGGAGATGTCAAGAACATGGTGCCAATAAGTAGTTGCAAGAAAAGGATATCATGACAAGATTGCAATGATTAGGCTTCGTTTCCCAGGCCAACACAGATTTTTCCATACCATAAAAATGAGGTGATATCAATACAGAATTCTGTAATTATAAGTTGGTGTCTGGTGCTTTATAGGAAGATAAAGGCAGTGTGTGCTGTTGAGAAGCTGAAGGCAGACATACATGGGGGAGGGTGAAAACAGTAACAAGGAGAGAGAGCTTATTCTAACACAGATATATCTACAAGAGGGATATGGATGAGCACGGTTGTTGACGGAGTCACATATCGATATAAATAGCTTTAAGGTTTGAATATTGCACATTTTAGTCTGCCAGATTATCATAGGAATAATAAAAGCATAGGCTATTAGCCTACAATAACGTTGTTTTAGCATAAAGCTTTAGGAAATGATTATTGTAGGTTATGTTATCCTATTTAGAATGATAACAATAATAAAAAATAACAATGAAATCCTTCAGAAAGGCTTTGATGTTGGTCAGTTAGTCAGTGAGTCATGTTGCGTAGTGGCTTATTATGCTATATCCACAGTGACGGGGGACTTATAATGGCTGCCGCCTTATTGTTCATATCGCCCATTGTGTTCTCAGCGCCATTTTGCATCAGCAGGATAGCAGCCAGACTCGAGCTCACCCAGCACCTCATGCTAGGCTACAATGTTAGCTGAGCTAGTTCGACCGGCCTATGGCTTAATGCAACACGCAGGGAGTTAGCCTAGACGAAAACAATAACTTGACTAACAGTGTGCGCTTGCTCAATCAGTTATTTACCGCTCGTTATTTGTTTCAACCTAAATATGTAGTGATAGCCTTTGGAATAGGTTTGCATTTGAATAAGAATCTAAGAAGGGTTTCAACCTACATTTGTGACCAACAAATTGCAGCATATCTTTATCCTGTCCTTGGTTAAATACAAAGTAAAATAGTCATACTGAATAATACCAAAATATGCCAAACGTGCCTTTTATCTTCTTAAAAATCCCATCTGAATATGAACATAACCATCGACATAACCTGTAAGCTACATGTCTGTAACATACCTCAAAATTAAGTAATTGGCTATGGTAACACAAACACACATGTAATAATAATGATAACCCATATTTATATTACAATTAATATTACATATGCTTTAATAATATCTGTGTAATGCATTTTCTAAATTGTGTTAAATTGGGTCAATGGTTGCATGTGGATATGAGGCACTGACTCCAAAACTGTTGCATTTTTATCAGCTTCCCAGCTTAGAAATATGTGCATTAATAAAAACAAGCATTTTCAATGTAAAAGCAATCAACAACACTTAGGCCACATTATAAATGTTTTTTTTTATTTCAACTATGAAAATAATGTACAATAAATAATTTGAAATTTGTACTATTAAAGAATCTCAATAAATAAACTAGTTCTAAAACTCGTCAACACGGATGCTGCCAGTGAAGAGAGAATTTCTAAAAGCAGTCCAGCTATCCAATAGATTTGATACATTTCCTGAGAATTATTTATCGATTGAGCTGCATTGAACAAGTCTGAAACATTAAGGAGATTTTAAATACTGTAAATTATATAGATGCCAGACAACAAAATTGCAATAAATACCTGACATTTGGACAAAGGGAAGTCCGTATGGGATTTCGAGTGCATAAACCAAAAATATATTGCCAGCAAGTAGTACATAATTCGATCCGCACGTCTCAGGTTAAGTTCTATCTTCAAAAAAAGAACATTCAGGAATGTTGCCGAGATGCCTACTATTGTAACACTATGGGCAGTCTCCTTATTTCGATTGTTTGCTTAATGTTCTTTTTGTCGTCCTAAAATTGTAAATGTTGTAAATCTATAGTACAAAGTGTGCTCGTGAACAAGTCAAAGTCCTCCTCCGAGAAATCTACCGGGCTGTCGAGGGAGCTTTGCAGGCTGGGCGATAGAGCGTCAGAAATCTGGAGGCAGGAATCAGCCGAAAAGAAATTTAAATCGGAGAGAGAGGCGGACACGGCATCCCGCTGTTCCGAAAACGAATGATCTGGGCCAGATGCGCCGGCTTCACCCATTGTTGTGGGGTTATCTGTAGTGGGCGTTAGGGGGAACGGGGGGGACCGCACGGTTGTATCTGAGACTGATGCTGGCTCTTGGTGGCTCAGCTGGTCATCCTCGGGCGTGGGGTGATTATTGTCACTGCCGTTCGTGTAGGTGGAGGCTGCAGAGTTGCACGTCTCGCCCTCGGACGCGGCCGAGCCAGAGGCTTCCAGTGGTTGGCTCGAGTAAGGCGAAGAGGCATCGGCCCCTTCCAGGGGTTCAAATCCTCCAGGGTCACCCTCTTGGCCCTCCCTGTGGTGTGTAGTTTGCCGCTTGTGCTTCATTCGCCGGTTTTGGAACCATACTTTGACCTGCCTCTCAGTTAGATCCAAAAGCGCCGCGATTTCCACCCGTCGTGGCCGGCAGAGATATTTATTGAAGTGGAACTCCTTCTCCAGCTCAAGCAGTTGTGTGTTGGTGTAGGCAGTCCTCAGCCTCCTGGACCCGCTTCCGTTGTCCAGACCGCCATGTGTGTCTGCAAGAACCCAGACATTGAACATAAATAAGTCCAAACTATCAACCTTATAACGATCCGCTGACACATTTGGCACGCCGCTGAAAACCCCATAAAAATGAACTATGTGTATATCCCCAGTACAGCCCTTGTACAGTTGTTTTCAGCAACTCCAGTACAGTGGCTCTCTGATGTTGCCTGTATCAGGTTAGCAGAGACGCGTTATTCCTCCATGCCCCCATATTTTGTTTTGTGCACTGCCTCGCCATTATATACTGACATCCAACATGGCTCCCAGCCCCGAGACATGGTTATGAATATATATCATTAAGACAGTGCTGACACAGACTGCGATTAAATCGTTATTCCAAGGCAACATTTCAAATCTGTTGAAATGCAACTTTATATCCAAGAATGGCAACACACAACCACATTTTACGCACCAGATTGGGCACATTGAAGCATTTTAAAGGTTTAGTAGAATATATATCTTATGACCAGATTAGGGATGTTGTTGCAGATATCAGCTCGTTTTTTACATGTATGAATACCCAAGTGATATATAATCGAATAGTGTATGATGCAGTAGTATTATGATTCATATGAGTTCAAATGGCTCATGCAAAACAGCACTGCAGCATAATGCAGGTCCCTGTCTGTACACACCACACCAGCATAATGGGAAACATGCTTCAGAAAATAAATGCATCACAGTATGGTTCTGGAAATAAAAACAGTAACATCATGATGATATCCCATTAAAAAGCCTTCCCATGCAATGGTTTTGAACGATCCCGTTTAAAAGCCGTCCCCACAGGATGTTACTTTCACACATGCAATGCAGGAAAAGAAAACAATTAAAATGTAATAGATAGTCTTGTTTCTCCTTAATGTACCGACCTGTCGGGGATTCCAGCCCTGCTGTGGCATATCCGGAGGATGCGGGAGAGGGGGAAGAGGAAGAGGCAAGGGTGGCATTCGCAGATTTAGGGCACTTCTTGGAGGATTTCTTCTCTTTCATCCAGGGGAACTCGTGTGCCAGCGGGCCAGCAGTGCTCGCTGGCGGGGCAGGGCCCTGGTGAGACTGCGGCGTCCGAAGCTGCAGGCCATTGGAGGCTCTCTTTTGGCTCCTCGGTCGCGCCTGGCTGCTTGTGCACGGGCTTAGGCTGGGGATGGTGTGCTCGAAAGGAGGAGGAATTACTGTCGAGTCCTTGATTGATGAAGTTTGAAATGACTCCAGGACAGCGGGAAAAGACGTCAGGCACTCTGCAAGGGAAGGCTGGCTGTTTATGAACCCAATCTCCCTCTCAAATTCAAAATTCATATCGTCTCCTGGTCAGCAAGCGGACCGCAAAACCAAAATGAGCTAAATAATAACAAAAACGCGTGATCATCAGCTCCCCGCAATGGCGTATTTGCGGCCTTTAATAATTGTGTATATTGGTGATATTACTAGCGTATGGGGACCTTGGTCTACTAAACTGAAGACTATGGGCGAAATTGCAGCCAATTCCTGGTCACATGACCAATAACATCCAATGGAAATCCGAGGCCTGGTGGCTAAAGAACGCATTATTTTGAGCAAATGTTCATATATCGTAGGATATCATGTTGTTTTGTATTAGCAGGGGGTGCATGTAATAATTATAATAAAAAGGGCTCGGTTGCCATGTGTCTCACCTAGCTGTGTCGCGTGGGATGTTGTCGAGGCCCCTTATGCCAAACAATAGAGACTGGTGAACAGATTTTCGATTCTGGTGATGTAACTATGTAACATTAGGTGGATGCCGGAGACACACTTGCAATATGGCAAACTTCGTGTTTACAAGAGTAGGTCATTAATCTTAAAACTTTGACAGGAGATGAGGCGCCTTAAGTAAAAAAAAAGAATACATTTCCAACCCATCTTACATGGGATATGTCTTCATAAGACGCTGAGCTAATGTCGAATAACGGTTTTCTTTCGTCAGCGAGCCAGCATAAAGCCAATGGTAGCTATTCATGGTGCAGCAGAGAAACGTGCTATAATATCACAAAGGGCTGATGCAGATTCAAGAGCAGTGTGTAAGTGTGTAATTTCGTTATATTGTAGCCCTACAATTGATAATGTTAGCATACACAAGTGTGTGTGCCCGTATATGTATGTGTGTGAGTGAGGAGAAAGAGAGAGAGAGAGAGAGAGAGAGAGAGAGAGAGAGAGAGAGAGAGAGCGAGAGAGAGAGAGAGAGAGAGAGAGAGAGAGAGAGAGCGAGAGAGAGAGGAGAAGAGAGAGAGATAGAGACGAGCGAGAAGAGAAGAGAGAGAGAAATAGAGAGAGAGAGAGAGAGAGAGAAGCGTTTACCCTTAGAAATATTCAGTCCTGCAAAGCTTTCCACTGGTAGGTTTTTCGGTGTAAAAAAAATGGACAGCTTGTTTACTGAGTCGACTGACGAAAGTTCACAGCCAGGTCGCGTGCTGCAACTGGGAATCCTGACTGTATAAAACAGACATTGTGGTTTAAGACTTTGGCCTTAATGAATTAATTCCAAACCTGAGTTAAAAGCCGCACAAGGTTAAACTGCGTCGAAAATGTATTGGTAAATTATATAATTTTAAAAAATGTGTTGTAGCTGATGAGATATTTTGGGAAACCAAGTAGCCTATAGAGAAAAAAAGAACTGGTGATCAATCTTTTCCCCGGCAAAGCGCTTGACAGCAACCACCCTCAAGAATTCTTCCTTTTTCTTCAAGATCTCAACAAAGAAATCGTCTTTTTACCCTCTAAAATGTTCTGTCCAGGCCTAAGCTATTAGATTCAACCATAGGCTATAACGTGAGCCCATGTTTACCATTGGCAAATAATCCCTCCACCACCAACAATTTACGATTAGCTATAAATGAATTTGCAGACATATTAAGTATTTGTTCTTGCTCTCAGGTCTAAAGGCAAAAATGGGGGAAATGTGTGTGGGCGAGTGGCCTATCTAAAGAGAAACACAATGCAGTGTGTAGGCCGCTGCAAGCTTTCGCCAGCAGTATGTAGAGGACAGGCACACTGGCATGCTAAAACACGGCTTGTTCTCGGTGGAGTAGCTGACTACGCAAAAACTGGGACAGTGGGAAGTATTTCTCTCGAAGTGTGGACTATATTGTTTGTCTTTATATTATGGGCTAGATAGACTTATCTGTTTGGCAAAGTGAGCATTAACGCGACCGTGAGGCTTCTAAAATGGCGTGCAATATTGATCTATAGGCTATTTCTATTTAATGGGAGTGCAACTTGTTAAAAAAAGAATTGAGTGGTTGGTTGAATGAGGATGAGCATATGTTTGCCATTGTTGATTTATATATTTAACTTTTAGTTTATCCTTTCTATTCTGTTATTTTCTCACTAACTTTTCCATTAGGCCTAGGTATATTTTTTATCACACGGCTATATACCAAAATGATACTTAAGTTTACTGTAAAAAGAAAATCTGCTAATAATGTCAGGCTAACTGTTTTGGCTTTTGGTCTTGAATGTTTTCCTTGTTATCATCCTATTTCACAAAGACGGAACTTTTTGTTGCTAATTGAGAGAAACTTGACATGCATGTGTCTTGTCTCCAGCATACTACAATGTAACACATAACATGTTACTTTTTTGTTTTCTGGCAATAAAGTAGATTCAAAAATAACATCATACATTAGTTGTTAATAATTGTATATCCATGTGCTATATTTAGGCTTTATTCTTAAAATAAGTGAAATTATCAAGGTTAAATGGGCTTATTTAACATAAATAAGGATTACTTGTTGTTATGTGCACGGATCTTTTTAGGTAACAGGAGGTTGTGTTAGCCATGGACCACGTGATTATGCCAGTTGCAGCCCCGAGGGCTCTTTCAGAGTTGTGGCAGGAAAGCGCGAGACAGATAGAGCACATGTTCCCAATAGTCTTCACTCTTACATGGTCAAACGCAAGGTCCTACTTTTTAAGGTTGAAAGGATCAGATAGAACTGAATAACATAACATTTTATTAAAGAATTGCTCAACAGACAACTCTTGACAAGGAAATGAAAGGAGCTACAAAGGACAAAGGAAGTTCTCCAAAAAGTGTTTATCTATATTGTCTAATTCTCGACTATGCAGGAACGGTCTGATTCCGTCCTCGCGTCCCCTGTACAAGTAATGACATTATTTATGTACAAGGGTAACATAAAACTACTTATTTCTAAAATACAAGAACTAAAATGAATTCGTTACAATGACAAGAACACAACGTCTTTATAACAGGTAAATACTAAAAAAGTACATTTTTTTCTTGATATAAATACATGGGGGATAAATAATAAAAAAAGAAAGTTTTTTAACTGGCTATAACAAATAAATATATATTTATGGATGTTCATTTGAACACACATTGCGAAAGACACTGATTGGAGGTCTTCCGTTTCAAAATAAGATTTATTTTTTTCCTTACCCATCAAAATGTAAACTCTAAGTGCAACAATGATGCCCAGACGAGAAAGCATTAGTGTAAGCTTACACTTCCGCTTTTTTTCCCGGACATGCATTTTGTTCAAATATACCCTGTTTCCACGTTAAGTCAAGACATGAAAAAATGTGGGCTATTCGCATTAGTGTTGGCTAATGTAAGTGAACCCTTAGGCTATAGATTGAGAGAGAGAAAAGAGAATAAGGAAGGGAGGGAGAGAGAGAGAGAGAGAGAGAGGGAGAGAGAGAGAGAGAGAGAGAGAGAGAGAGAGAGAGAGAGAGAGATAGGGAGAGAGAGAGAGAGATAGGGAGATCGAGTGAAAGACAGAGAGAGACAAAGAGAGAGAGGAGGCAAGGAGCCTAACATAAATAAAGGAGTTTTTAATTCCTCTTATACCCTGTGCCGATGATATGCCAACGAAAACAACCATCGCTTATGTCCCCTTGAGTTTGTATGAATGTTAGTTTAGCATAGCAATGTGTGAGCCCAAATTCTGACCCGAGGGAGGTGCAAGGGACTCTGAGGACTGTGTGAAAAATTTCCTTGGAGACACAATGTTGGCAAAGATATGAAAATAATGTCAAAGGACAGTGGGTTAGTGTGGCATTTCAAAAGAGAGGTAATGTGAAAGGGAAGTCATCTAAAACAATCCAGTGGTTTGCTCGCAACGATACTGAGACGGAGATATGTTCTCCTTACTGTGGATATGTGACGTCAACATTAGCCATTTTGCTGACGCAGTCGGGCGACACAATTCTCCATTGACATAACATGTGTTCCATTGAGTCAAAAAGGTCTCGAAGTGGTAAATCTTGGACCTTGTTAACTGTCCATTTAATCCAACTACGACTCATCCATTACTCCGTTTCAGGGGAGGCCCCCTCCTTAGCCAAAGTACAACGTAAATCAAAATGGAAATCATGGGGAATGTGACGCACAATGGTTAGACAACACCTAGACAACAGCTTGGACAGGGTAACAAACCACTGGATCGTCTTTTTATTTCAACCCCCATTGCAGCGTCCCATGGGTTAGTTAGTAGAAGTTGTCATTTCGTTTGTTTTGTTTTTCAAACCTGCTACAGATGAGTTAACTTGGGTGCTTCCTGGATTCTACCCTGAGAAGGATGGTGCGCCGACAGATCGGTGTATGTCGGGTGGGGGTCGCACGGTCCGTGATGTTGGCTGGCTGACATCTGCGGGGCACCGTTGTACTCCATGTTTCCTGCCTGGTGGTGAGGCAGGTGGTTGAGGCCGTACATAGACGGCCCGGAGGTGGGCATTGACTCGACGTAGTTCCCCCCCACGTACACGGGGCTGCCCTGCATGTTGGGAGTTCCGTAATTGCCACTATTACCCTGTAGGCCGTGCGGGTCGTACTCTGGCGCGGTGTTGGCATACTTCTGTTGAGCGGGGCAGGTTTTCATTGGGTTTTGGTAGGCTGAGGACATGGCATAGGCGTTCTGATGGGGCTTGTTGAAGGATGGTGGGGGAAGGAGCGTCGTAGCTACCTGCCATTGAATGCATGGAGTTCATAAAACCAGCGGAGGACTGCAGGGACAGGGGAGGGCTTCCAGTTGGCGACGGACCACCGGAAGAAGAGCCTATCCCTTTCAATTTTTGATCTTTTTTGTACTTCATACGACGGTTCTGGAACCATATCTTAATCTGGCGCTCGCTGAGGTTGAGCAAGTTAGCCATCTCCACTCGCCGAGGCCTGCACAGGTAACGGTTGAAATGGAACTCTTTCTCCAGCTCCACCAGCTGCGCGCTCGTGTAGGCGGTGCGCGCTCTCTTGGACGCAGCTGAACCCGGGGGGCTTTTCTCGCCACCGCTGCTCTCCGCTGGGGTGGGAATGAAATAAAACATAATTACTACACAGGGAAATTGAATGCATCGTTTCCTAATAAAGCAGGGGGCATATTTCGAAACTTAGCCCCCTGATATTACGTGTCAACACTTCATAACTTTGGCATTTATTAAGAGATTGGATCCCCTTCATTGACCGGCTGTACGTAAATGGTATCATTGAACAGACAAAACACCTCTGGACCAAGGAAGCATAAACTGTATGCACTCAAAGCATCCACAATGTTTTGTATGCCGTTCGCCAATCTAAGATTTAATTAATATCAATCGACCGTTTGTGTGTGTTGAAATGCGTGTCTGTCAATATCAGTTCATATAACAATAATAATTGACGAGCAGCAGTTTTCTCTTATCTCTAAATAAACAACAAATTGTCTCTGTCGATGAACAGATATGCTATGGTCTCACTGTCATAAAGCTTCACTGTCATTTGGCTTGAGTGGTTTCAAATACTCATCAATAAAGAGAATGCTTGCGTCTGTTCATTGTGTCAAATTAATGAAAGTCTCGTTGCTATTAAAGAGGAATACCATTAGATTATTCCACCATTTTGTAATCTCCATTCATGCTACCCGTAATGCATTTTTGAGAAGGTGCCATGAATAAATAGACATCGTTGGGGGAAGAGGAAGCACACACCATTAGCTGAACTTGCGCTTGGAGAGCCGTTTTTTTGCTTTGTGTTCTGCCTCGATTCCTTCATCCAGGGGAAGATCTGCTTGGTGAGGGTGGGGTTGGGGGGTAGAGAGGACGTCTTTGGGGCTGACTTAGAAGCCCCACCGCTGCCACCCGGCTGCTGGGCGGTGGCACTGCTGCTGCTGGTGGCGTTGGCAGGGTTGAGGGGGGGGGACACTTGGGGTGGTGGGTGGTGTTCAGATGGCAGGCTGGGGCGCATGCAGCTGCCATTAAGCTCTTTCGTCTTGGCATGCTGCTGCGGAGGGGCGCTGTTCCCCCCTAAAGACTGGAGAGAGCAGGCAGACCTCTGGTAGTCGCCTTCGAGGTGAGGTGAGGACTGAAAGGCTGGTTGGGGTGCATCATAGCCAAAGCCGTTGGCCCCTTGGTACGAGTAACCTCCAAATAGCGTCGAGTTGTCGTAGTAGGTCGTTTTCTGCATTTCCAAAAGAATTGGCGTAACCGGCTACCAGGGTCTTGACGACCTTCTGGAAGAACATTGGCACCAGATGTCACGTGACGGTCTCTTTCCAACGGCCTCTTGGAAGCTGACCTGAAAGGTTATAAGAAGCACATAATAAGAGAGGCGCGAGATAAATCCATCTTCGCCCGCTGAAAGACGTCATGACATGAATAGCTCTTTCCCACAACACGGCTTGCAGATGCTATGTCAGGGCAAGCTGCACTGGCCCCCCACCACCACTACACAAGCCACACACTACGAAACAACATTTAGTCTCTCTCACACACACAAACCAATGACTGCAGAATATGTGAGGGGCTCATTTATAATGTTTACGATTTAATTACAGTAAGTTTCATTAGTCTAGATCTTAGTATCCCCAGTGAGTAGGGTATAGGCCTATAGGTAGTGCATGCTTTTGTGTCATGATAGGCTATAACTCTTGTCATTTATTCAGAAAAAAAATATATAGGGTAATAGTATTAGTCCTACAATCAGCAATTAAATAACATTGCGCTGCAATAACGTTAGGATTTATTTTCGTTGTAACAACACAATATAGCGATCAAATTGATCTCCAGTGGGATACATATGCTTTGTCTAATCTGATAAAGGTCAATGACAGAGTTTAAAACATGAATATGTGTTGGTAAAATATATAGGACATAGTCTTGTAAACTATTTTCTATTATACATTTCTTTATATTGAGCTGGAAAGTCTGTGCAGATGTCGTCTTTTGTCACACTTCCTTCAGGGGTTTCTCCGGTTACACGGTAACGTATTTGGGCAACATAAAAACCAGAAAAACCGGCATTTTAGCCTTCGTTGTGCACTTTCTTGCAATCCCAATGGAAGGGGATGAAGAACCTCGGAAGATTTAAAGCGGGCATGATTCATTTAGGCCTGCTCGACAAGACAAGACGATGAAACCCTGGAAAGCTCCCCACATTCGTTAACCGCTGGGGTGGCCAAAAGGTGTAACCTTGCAAAGCATTCCCATCGCACATGGGATTCATTTCGACTGGATGGCTTGAAGACAGATGAAACGTTTGAAAATTGCTTCATAATATGCAATAGCATTGGGTATAGCTTTAATACATTTAATGTCACTGTCGTCTGTTTTTAATAGTCTGTATTTCAGGTACAAAGAAGTGGACTATAGTCTATAAGTCAAAACAAAGCATAGCCTGATGTTTAGAAGTTTTGTCGAATTATTTATTTGAGACCTTTCAGTTTGAGTGATAAAATAATAAGCTATTATCCTCTTCTCAAATATCTTACGCAGATGAACAGCTATTTTGGGAATATGAAAAATATAATAATTAGTGAACAACGGATCAATTATATGAGACTACAATATTTACATTAAAGAAAGGAAATCTGCAAGGTCTGTAAATTCAAACACCTATTTACAACATACACATATGAATATCAATACATCCATGAAAACGATCAATTTCCTATTCAATGGAATATAAAAGTGCACAAATAAAGCTAATTATGTTCATGTAGCCATGGATCATGTAGCCCTTTGTTCGGCATATTTAGCTTTCTAAATCCAAAACGAATACAATAATATTTTCCATTTTAAATGGAAAACATTGGCAAAACAATAATATGAATACATGACATTAAAGCAATTTCGTGTGTCTAAGAGATGAGGGGGGTTAGATTTACAGCTTTTGGACATCAACTCTCACCACGTCACAAATGTCACCCATTTATCTTTCTAGTAGACGGCCGGAATCCTAATTATTTACTCTAAGGAATTGTAGGAGGGGGAGAGGGGGTGAGGAAGCGAAAAAATGGCTGCAAGAATAATATATATTAAATCATATCACTGTGCCATTAAATGGAACACGTAATGTCCTGTCCTGTTTGTAACCCTAACACAATAACTAACTTTACCATGCGATACGCCTCTAATGCAATTATTGGGGTCCAGAGTGGATGGGGCTGGATAAAAGGCGATCCCATAAAGGGACATCAACAACAACAACGAGCCCAGACACAAACTTGGGTGTCCAATCTGTTTCATAACATGGCTAAAATTACAAATGGCGTCTGCAATATATAGGCTACACAAGGTAGGCTATGTCGAGCAATCCATGTAGGTTATTTGTTATCCTACTGATTTATGAAAAGTAGCCATAAATGCTATACTATAGCATATGGACGACAGAACTGTCTTTCGTGTCGAGCCATCTTCATACTTCTCTTAGCTTTCGTTCAATTACAGACAACACCAGGCCTTATGTCTTAGTATCACGTCAAACGAAACATGTTATATTCAAACATTAATTAATGGGTAAGGCTTAATACAGAAAGAAATTCGATGATTTCATAGAAGGTCCAAGATATCCTACAGATTCAGTCCTCAAATGCACTGAACCTCAAAGCCGATGAAAACAGATGGGTAAAAAACATATTTTTCCCGTTGTTTTGAAAATAAATATAAGCAGGGGGAAATGAATCCATTTGAAAAGAGAATCTGAAGAAGAAAATGGGGGTTGCGGCGTGGAAGGAAGCTTAAAGCATTGTGAACTCTTCTTGAACCGCGATTGGAGTCATATGGTCATAAATCACCGGGACACACACTCCGCCATTCACAAACTGATAGCCTATTTCAGACCAGCTTACCTTAGCCTCTGACGACGGAAGCACGGGCAGGCATCATATATTTTTCACATTCAGCCTCGATGCAATCAATAAAACGGGAGCTTTCCCCTCTCCCCTTAAAAACTCGCCGCAAATGTATATCCGCCGGTAGCCTATCTCGAGGACGGCGGCCCCGAGCCTGAGTCGGGCGCTCCTGCACGGATCCCCTCGGCTTGGGCAGGGGGTAGACGGTCTGGCATGAAAGATCTGAGGAATGCTAGGGGGGCTGCGAATGGACAGGCTGAGAGCGCCTGGCTGCCCCGCCGACTGGTACGCCCTGCTCGCTGATAACAATGGCCTCAGATTTCCCCCGTTCTTTCACGGCGCAAACCTCAACATCATAATCCAAGTATGCGAGCCGCGGTTTGCCGCGAAATTTCATCCCATTGCATTTTTCTTTCTCCCGTGTGTTGCTGTAGATGGTTAGCTATTCCCACTACACGTAGCTCTTACAGACGGTTTATTGTGCTGTCAACACAAGGCCTTTGCAGCTATTAGAAAATAACGGGGCTGACTTGGAGCGCCAGGCGAGAGCGTTAATCCCCATCAAACAGCGTCACTAGTGAAAAATTATGCTAATTGCAGACGTGCTGGACAGGGCACGGGCCTTTATTTCGGGATAGGTGGCTACTTTTTTTATATAAGTGTCTCCCAGTTAGGTGTCAGGCTACGGTAATATTGTTTAGTTGCGGGAGAAGCCCCATTTTTTCTCCTCCACTGGTGTATATTAGATTACCAGGAAGTGGGTTTTGCTCAGACGGCTCCCGTTTTGGCTCGCGGCAGAAACAGAATTTCCCCTGTATTGTTAATGTTTCAACACATATATCTCAGCACAGCCACGTAGTTTAATAACTAATGCACAAAATGAAAAAGCGAAGGTGGGGGACTGTGAGAAAAGACAACAGCCGAACTTGACAATACGAGGGACGGGTGTAAAACAAATCACCCAGCATTTTTTTCAATCTGTGTTATTTAGAAGCCCAGGCGAAACTGGTGCCACACATGTTCTTAGAAAAACTTAGATAGAGAGTAGCCAAGTGTAGGCTACATGTTGAAAATACAGAGGATCGCTTTCTGTATTTTTATTGGAGGTGACATTTTAACACCCAAATCAAGATCAAACAAGGAGATGAAATATCTGACTATACAAAACAAGGAAAAGGAAACATGGATCCCTTTTGGAAAGGAAAACTCAAGTTCTCTCACCCCCCCCCCTCCCTCTCTATCTCTCTCTCTCTCTCTCTCACTCACTCTTTTTCTCTCTCACACTCTTTCTCCCTTCCCCTCTCTATGTTTTTTTTCACCCTCTCTCCCTCCCTCACTCGTTCTCTATTTGTATTATTCAGGACACTACCCCCGTCGTTTACGGCTATACGTAAGATTTATGACTTCTACTACACAGCAGTGCCAGTAAACAGCAACTTTAAAAAGATGCATTTCGTGTGGGCACTTCAAAAGAGAAGATCACCAGCGGTGTAGGAAGGTAGGAGGCAAAAATGTAGGTGTCTGCAAGTCTGTCCTGCGTGGTATTGTTCTTGATTTGCAACTGCTGCTAAATGGGGCAAATGGGATGGATCCTAAAGGCCTACTAATTAACAACATCTTAACAGTCCTTTGTTCCCACACTTATTTTTTCAACGAGTAAGCACATAGTGGGAGCAAGTAGTGAATCGTGTATTTCAGTGCCCCTGGCAAAACAAAGATTGGGATTCCTACATGTTTGTCACAAGATTAAGGAATGATTTGCCTTGGATGACAGGAGTCCAGTCTTCAGGTTTGGATTCATCTGAATCACAGACAAGTTAAATGGAGAAATATTGGAATATACTTTGCTTTACGGCAGATATCCAAATAGCATTCCAAGCATATAAGGCCTGGTGATCAGCCTGCAATGATGTTGTGTTTGTTGCTATGTCATATATTTGTCTATATATTACTGAGTGTTAAATGCTGCTTAATTGTTGCATGGTGAACAATCTTCATATTTATGTATAACCTGTGTACATGCGTTCTGTTCCAGCAACATGTTTCCCATATGAACAGAAGGCCCACTGACAGTGAGTCTTTGTACAGCATGTTGCTTCTGATGGCTTTTTTGGCAATATTTGCTGTTATAGTTTGTCATACATGTCATACAGATATGCAATTGCGTGGCTAATCTGCATAAAACACACGCCCATACCATCAACACCCATTACAGTGCACTACTAGTCATTACATCACCACAAGCAATGGCATAAATGGAATATCTAAAAGTATAGGCCCATACAGACTGAAGCATGCACAACATTGTTTATGTATGGATCTGTAATGGTAAACAAGTTTAATTATTTACTTTAACCTGCATATACAATATGTGTTGATTGTCCGCATTTGTCACTGAGGAACTTTTTGCAATATCTCAATGCAAATTGCAGTTTACGATTTATGTTCAGTGCATATTAAAATAAAATATACAATTATATTTATTTTTTCATGTAAATTCTTCATTATTTATCTGAGATTATGAACATTTCAGTGATGTGTCTTCAATAGTGTTTTGTTTATGAAACATTCATCACACTGCATTACTTAAAAACGTGCATTATTTTTCTTACCGGGATGATGCTGTTTATGAACACCGAATTTTATGCAAGAAAGCAGGTTCCTGAAGCCTTGAAGGGACTGCAGGGAAAAAGAGAAAGATGCAATCAAACGGGGTCCTGGAAAATCCAATACAGTGCATATGACCTCTTGTAGACTAATCGAACACAAAGGCAATCTGAGATTTGTCTACCGGTGACAGATATCGTTAACCTTAAATTATTCCAGCAATACCGGAATAAATGCAAATCCAATAGGATATAATCCCGGGTCTTTTCGATTGACTCAAATGATGTATCAGATTACATTGTCCACATATTTCAATTATTTGTACCCCATTGTGGCGTGTATGGTCCCACAAACTGTGCAAGCATTATACACGAAGTGATGCTCACGTAAGAAAATAACCACAAACAGATCAACATGAAGAATCATTCGGTTATGATTTGCAACAGGGTTGGTCTTGCAAGCAGTCTATGTAAATGATAAAATCCCAAGTACACTACAACAGAATAGATCCATGACAAATGTGGATAATTGTGTCCTGTAATTAATAATGAAAATAAAACGATGTTGGCTAATGCCATGTTCTAAATAAATAAAAAAATTGCAGGCTATTGTGACATGAACAAATCTTTCCACTGTGACAATTATTATAACAGCATGAAAATAGGTGTAATGAATTTGATGATTAACCTTAATGAGCGTAATGATGATAATAATTAGAGAAGTAGGCTAAAGCCAGAAAATAGCTTACAAAGTCTCCACTACACCTCATCGAAATGAATCGAAAATAAACGAAAGTCACCCAATAGAATGGACTGCGCCCACGGTTCAACACGGGGTACACAAGCCTCATCGTTCTGGAGAAAAAATTAAGTCCAACTATCTACGTAATTGTAGCGCTATATCCACATCCAGTGCAAAAACAGTCTGAAAAGGATATGTCCAACGTAAGGGCCCAAGCTGAAATGAAATTGAATGGCCATGGTGGTGTGCATAGTAGCCTAGCTCTTATTAAAAGTGGAATAAAAACGTTGGACGCTCTCGTTCGCCTGCTCCTGACAGCTACCCCAAACACATAAATCAAAACGAGGATTCCCCGACCTCCCCGACACTGCGGCCTATAGCGATATAAAGTTATTTATTGCATCCCCGCACTCACGCACAGCGTTGGCTCGCTTCCATCCCCGTCGCCCCGTTTTTTTCAACCGCTACCCTGGTAGTTTTGAAGATTTTCAGCACCGATAACACGCTGTCGACCCGAAGCCCTACTGGACTAACCTAAAGTTACCTACAAAGTGAAGGGTGCTACAGACCCCGCAGTCAGCAACGCTACTCGTTCAGAACAAAGGGAGGAGGCAGCCATACAAGCAGAAGAGCTGATGAGCCAATTTTTTTGTGGAAAAACGTCCGAAAGAAGCCAGAAAACTCGAATATTCAAATCAAACGCTGGCTAACCGAGCACTAATTCAACGAAAACCATTCTGAAAGTCCAAACATGTGCAAAGGGTAACGAAATAACAGGGTGAAACAACATGGAGACTTGAGTGGTTAATTTCTGCTGTGATTGCAACAAAGAGCTCCTGCATAATTGATCAAAATGCATATTAAGAGGTTACACGGGTAATATGGGGTTTGGGCAATCTTGTTGTAAAATGTAAAACCTAGTTCCACGGCTCAAATTTCATAACAGTGCTCAATCACAGTTTTGGTCAACTTTGCTGTCAAGTTTGTTTTCTCTCTCATAGGACAAACTCTTTTCCCTTATGCCATCATTCTTTACAACTACGGTGCCGTTACATCCACTCGCTACATTTCTGAACGTCTTCCATGATCCGTTCTTCTAAAAAACAGATCACCGTCACAATTTATACATGCATGACCCATGTAGGCCTACTTATAAACACACTCTGGGAGTAAAACACGTAAAATGAACAAGGCCAGGCTTGCGTCCTGGCTGGCTGTGTCTCTCTGTGACAGATTGGCGCTCGGTTTACCAAGTGACCTTTTACGTCGAAGAGCAATAACTCACCAGATTAATGATCAATCAACGGAAGTACTTTGGAATCCCATCGTAATGTATTATATTTATGTATTAATCCCGGCCCTGCAATCCCTGGCTCTCAGAGCCCGCATGGCACCTACTGGCAGTCAGCTAAACGCCGACCCCATCCCATTTGTTGTGTAATTACCAGCCAGTTGTTACCAGCAGAGTTTTAGTGACTGGAAGAAAACACGGCCAGTGAGGCGATAAGGCCCTCTTCCAAATCTAAAATAATGACCAGTTCAGCGCTCACGTGACGCACATACGTCAAAAGAGTGCCGTTTCTTATTGTAAGATATTGGTATGGCCTCTCGTTCTCAATGGATAAGGTTTCTCCACAAAAGAGGATTCATACATTTTTCTTCGCTCTTTACAAATGTGGTGTTTTAGCCCTATAATTTAGGTAGCGACCCACCCCAAACAAAATTCTTCCCAACAACTGAGGTAGGCTACGCTTTTTCTGCAGTCCGTTTGCCGGATTCCAGTCTCTTGAAATGCAATGAAGTCAAACGGCTGGCATCCCCAAATGGCCAGCGACGAAAACTTCTAAACGCGAAGTAGCCTATACAAGATTTGTCTTGTTCTCTCTCGTATTCTGACGGATGACTATATTTTCAACACTTTAGTGAACAAAAACACGAGTTTGCGCAAGGTCTCGCGTGCTCCAATCTGAGAGCGATAAAGGGAGTTTCTGCACCTCTCACTGGGCGATTCGAAGAGCAAAGGGGCTTGGTTTTACACCCACGCAGATATCTCTCTACTAAAGATCGCCGGATTACGAGTAAACTCCCATTTGAGCCCTGGCGACCTACAGCGTTATGTCACTATCGATCCTCGCAAAACTGGTTGCCATTGCACAGGATTACTAATCCAAGTGCAGATGGGCTTCTAAGTTTCTTGTATATGGGCAAGTGTATGTATATATACATATATTTATATATATATAGCCTATACAAGATCAGACTATTATTCTTATTTCACTGGAGACTAGTCATTTACTTGTGAGTAGCCTAACTGTATTCGTTTTATGCTCTACGATTTGCACTTTATGATTACGGAAATTGGAACTGAGACGCCACAACAGACATTGAGCATTCGTGTCTTCGAGACAGTCTCTTAGAACTCCAGAGAACAGACTGGGAAAATATATTTGGGCTGTAAAGAGCTGGACAAGGAACCCCTTCCATCAGTTCCTTCCTTTGAAGGATCAGGGTTAATCGTTATCAGAGAAAGGAGCAAGGGATGGTAATCTTTAACCTAGAACTCAAAGAAGACACTGGCGTGGAGGACGGGGTGGCGGTTGGGGGTTGCTATATTTTGCTCTAGGGCCCCAAAAGTGCCAGCCTCACCACATATTATACATGGTGAGGATAGAATAGGTTGGTAGGCTCTATGGGACGAAGAAGAATAGCATAATATCATCATCAGCATATTTAGTTAAATATGCTTATTTGGACTATTCTGACGTATCATATATAAATCATAGCTATTCTAGGAATTTTGATATTCAAGCGCAACATTGTGCATACCAGATATCATAGTAGATCTCACCGATTTGATGCATAAAGATATTATGGACTCAAAACTGTCAGATATTATAGGCTTACACTGTCTCACAATTGTTGCACTTTGACATTTTCTCCAATGGTGCTTTGCCTTTGCTGTCAGAGATATATGATAAAATCAATTAAAGAATGACCACTTTCTGTTTAGTGGTTTTGCGTTCAGTCTTCGATTCCTTTTCGCCCAAACCGCCAGGTCATTATTTCCAATGAGCTAGCAAACTAAAGTTTGGCATGAAGTCAAATATCTATCTAAGATAAAGAGTGGTCGAAAAATACTTATTTGGATGTTTTGAGTCAGACCATGCGCAACAAGTTTTGAGTTGGTTTAGGCATCCAGGTTGTTGCCATGAAGTTTTAACAGCCCTTGCTTCTAAATTGCCATTACATTAATTTTCTCCATGGACTTAGTCGGACCATTTCATGTCTAACACATGCGTTGTTTAAGCACAATTTGACAGCCTGCACCTTAATACGATAGTCTAGTGATAAGAGACACATTTGTCTTTTGAAAAAAGCTTGTAAAAGGACTAAGCCTATATGTCCTAAGACTGATGCAAGTTTAACTAAGTTGTAGTTTCATGAATGAAATCAGGAGGTTGTCCAGGACCACATGATTTTATCCGAATCTATCCTGGGGGTATAATATCATGAGACATTACAGATGTAATGCAACAACATCCCCGTTAAAATTGATGCTATTTTACAATACAACTGACCTTTAGTGTAAACGCCATTTGCAGTGTGATGGGGCTCACACTTGGGCTACAAGCAACTGTTAAAACATAATAATAACAAGGATTGCGTAGTTTAGGTAAGGACAGCTTTTTCGGATTCCTGGGGAGTGAGACAGACTGAGGCTAAACCGAGAGCAGCTAGAGTAAGCAATCCTTTCACACAGTCATAAATCACGCGCACATGCATCTTCTTTTTACACCTAGCCATCATCTTCCATTCACGGCTTCAACTCACTCGGCCCGCTTGCCCCTCGCTCTCTAAACATCAGATGCACCGCACTTTATGCAATGAGTAAACTTTTAAACGGGGGTGTGGACGGCTGATATTATCGTTTGACAGAGAAGTAAAAACAAAAAAGAAAGAAGGAAAGGGGACAATCGTGCAGAGAGATGCAAAGATACTAGGAGAGAGACACGAAACAGAGGGCTGGGGGGAAAAAAAGAGGCTTTCAGGCATCTCGGTTACCTATTCGAAGGCATCTGTCTTCGGCTGTTCCAGAATACAAAAACTTTTGCGGGATTTGACACACCCAATGATGCCCCTTGCCTGGGTCACACAACGGATAATTAATGACTTGTCTACGGAGGTGCAGCGGACGCCGGCACGACCAAAGCATCCCGGCGTCAGTGGCTGAAAACCTTACCTGACTTCGATCAGTTCTGTTTCTCACGGGCAAAGCTTGGACACCGTTTGGGGACTATCTGGCCAAGATCTGTCGGGATTAGCCTATAGATTTTTCTTTTCTATGGTGAACGTGTGACGGGAAACATGCTAGCTTTATCTACGAAACAAAACAAAAAAAAGAGTGTTTACATGGCGTCTACCGTAGATCCACAATACTAAGAGAATCGGACGGGACCGCTGCTCACAAGGTCTGCACAGATGCGCGCGCGCGCTCCCATCAACGGGTTTCTTCTCCCGGGCCCGAGCGCTCTAGAACGCGGAGCAAACCCTCTTGGCACATCCGATTTTCGCGAGCTCAGAGTGCGATTCCCTGCCGTCTCAGCAATCAGCAGGAGACGCTAGATTCCACCTCTACCCTCGAGCTCCCTCTTTCCGCCTATGGCTGAATCCGAGGAGCCGGGTGGATTGACATGGTGAACTACTGAACCAGTGGACTGACAGGACACACGGGGTGGAGAAGGCAAGAGGGGTTCGTCTGTCCAATAGGGACCTGTACAAGGCTGCGAGGCCAACGCGCGAGCCATATGGCGATTACAACCTGCGGGTTTCTGCTGGGTTGAACGTGGTTAAGCCTCGTTCCGATACTGACGTTTAACTGTCAAAGTCAGTTTTGCATTTGAGTCGCGTGGAGGGCGGCTTAAAGCCCATGATCGTGTTTTTTTTTCTCAAATGACTGATAAAGTTGTATCAGGATAGAGATGTTGGGAATGTGGCGTTTGCAACCTAGAAAACGAATGACCTTCCTGGTAATGTGTTAAAAAGGTGTTGGTCTTGGGTAGCTTGTGTTGCTCTGTAAATGTTGAGTCCTAATTCGCCACTTTTAGTCAAATCGGACACACTTGGCATTGTTTCTTGGCCGATCCTTTGTATGAGAGTGTGTTATCTTCCTACACACGCAGACACAAAGAAGTGCACATTATAGGCTACACACGCACACACACTGAAAGATAGAGGGAGAGAGACGGAGGGAGGAGAGAGAGAGATATATACTGTACACACACAAAGAGTGGGAAGTTACTGATGCACGAGAAGAAAAAAAAAGCGCAATGATAGTATCCGAGTTATTTTTAGTTCCCACATGAAAACATTGCTGTTCCTCTGAACATTTCCGGCTCAGCACTCTTATCGCTCTCATGCATGCTCTTCAGCCGGGTGAAAAGGGCTCCTTGCAGCCTTTGGATACGGTTTCAGCGGTCATTTTTCATGTGCTTTGAATCGCTGCAAGTGCAGACCATTATAAATTAGCAGCGGGCTTCATATTGATTTATATCCGAACAGGTAATCATTCCTGCATTACGAGGGCTTGGGAAATACCTAGCAAACAAGTAGATAACCATGAATCTTGGAGAAAAGGTTGAAGCCAGATTTAAACAATAAGGAGAGAAAAAAGGATACCAAGACGATTATTAAACAAAATAAGGATTTTGATATGTCGTTTTTTGTAAATTATTTAGTGTAGGCTATATATAGTGCGTTTATGGGCTGGAATGTAGGTTATTAAATTATGCTATTACTATTTTCGAATCCTTGTGTTCTAAAATTCCTTCCAAAGCTGGCACTTTCAATTCTGTTAGAGCAAGTCTGCTTCATTGGCAACAAGGACTGTAGGCCTACATATATGAAAATGATAAATGAACAATGTTTGAAACCGCAGAGGTTATGTGGTTTAGTTTCCACTGTGTAGGTGAATAACCGCGGTTTCTTTACATTTGTGGAATGGAACAGACATCATGCAAACGAAGCTTCTTATGGGCTAGCTATTCGGCGTACTCAATTATTTAAAATTGTACCAGAAAATGTAAACGTTTGTGTTAACTTGTTATACAACAAGTTAATTTTGTTTCATTATACATTATACGTCATTATTTCCCTACGATTGTGATTATTTTATTATGACCAATTTTGTAACCCGTTTTTTTTTCTAAGGCAACAGGATGGAATTTAATTGGGGGGAAAATCCTATCGGGAATAGAAATAGCCATTGCGCAATTTTCTTTTAAATCACCTATACTTAGAGACACAAATATCCTGTGGAAAATGTAGTGAGATGCAGGGTCGCTTGTCTCTTTGTGCAGTGAAGAAGTTCACAATATGGCTGCCATACATTGTGTATTGTTACGACTACTACTGAGTGGGAAGATCCTCTTGAGTGCTGTGTTGTGTAGTACAAGCGTGGGATTGTTGCGACCTTGTCGTTGACAAAAATGATAAACAACCAAACACCAACGCATCAGGTTATCGTATACAGGTTGTTAAAAGGTATACTATTGCAACATTAGGATAGGGCTAAACCGTTTAGTAGAACCTTATGTTCTGCTGTTAATATAGCCTACTAGTATAGGCTAGAGACCAAGTAACCATTGAACAAAGGCCCGAATCCTCAGCTTTCTGTCTGGACAGTCTTTATGTTTAGCACATTCTTAAATCGGCCTCAAAGTCCACTGCTATCATCATCACTATTCGAAACCAATAACAATGTAATTGGGCCATATAAAAGAAGTCACGTTTGTGGTCTGAGTTGGCACCTTTTGATGATGTACCGTTGTTTCTCCAGAGTTTGAGAAGCCTTCACAGCTACCCACATGACTGGCATTTTGAATCATTTTTTTCCACGCTCTACTGTCACTGAAATCAGATATGAGCCGGTGTCAGTGAGCAACGGTGATCTCTTGTGCACCAAATGCCCCCTTCTCCTCGCCCCCAGCGCGTCCACCGAAATGAGCAAGAATATTGTTTTTGACACAGCGCCCGACAACAACGGGCGCCGCTGGAATAGACATTTTGAAAGCACTGCCCCTCACTGCTATGCCCATTAATATTTGATGGGAGCCACAGAGTTCTTCTAATTTTCTTACACAAAGGTTTACACTGGCATGGTGAAGAGGCGGACTGTGAAGTAGCCAGCCATGGAACTGAAATTGAAGTTTCTTCCGTTGCCCACTCCATGCATGTTGTTTAATATTAGCACTACACTAGTGGTGAATGGGACTAGAGGAGTGCTATCATCATCCTTATTGTTCTTTTCGCTGTTAAGGCGTTTTGCTTTGCAAATACATGTTGTGAATTAAATCATTCAAATAAACAGTTTTTTGCTATGTTTGTTTCTTCTTGTCTCGAGAGTTCCCTTATAGGCTAGACCAGCATCAATGCACAGTACAAACACATTAGATCTCACTATAACGACTTCAACACGTCATACACGATATTTCCTATGGTTAGCTCAGAAAATGTGACTTGATAAACCTCCCCTTTCTCATTGGTAAAGACACTGGCATGCGACTAATCAACTAGAAATGCATGCTATCTCCCAGCCAATCAGATATTGTACGGCAACATGAAACAAACAGCCCATGAAACAAACTATTCTTGTCTACATCACCTCCATGCACAATCTATTTCTCACTGTGAAGTTTTAGATTAGTCAGACATAGCATTGCATATGTTTCGACATAATGAATAGCCTATGTCATTAAAAAAAGTGGAACATCTTAAAAAAATTAAGACGAAAATATAAAAAAAAATAAAAAATAAAAACATTCTGAAATGATATCCACAGGTTTCGTCTGCCACAGTGTATCCACTACAAATCTCTTCCTGTCAACATTCCGCCTGAACAACAGAACACATCTCGCGTGATTATTCCCTCATCTACTGAGTTTGTATTCCAATTACATCTTCTCTTCCTGACCAAAAGGGCTCGAGCGCAGGTATTGAACCCCTGGCCATAACATTTCTGGCGAGCCGAGGCGCTTTTATAAGATTTACATGGCGACGAGGCGTTCCCGTTTTGCCAAATTTAAACAAATCTTCCCTTAATTGGTAATCGCATATGCAGTAACTCAAGACCTCCAGCTACTTAGCCTTCATATTAGCCGTTGATCCATTGTAGTAAATCGCCCGGGATAATCAACTGAGGGGAGAGAGAGAACGAAAGGAATTGGAAATATAGGCTTCCACAGGCTAAAGTGGAGCACCAAAAAGCCGGAGAGTTGTAAGGACCAAGGAATCTCTTCCTCATTCCCGAGTATCATCACTCGCCCATCATTTTCCCAGAGAAATGATTTATCGCGGAGCCGGCCATAAACAACACTACTCCCTCACAAACACACAATGGCAGCACGCTGCCGCTGACACACATATCACTATAAATCAAGAGAAGTAGCCGGCTGAAAAGAATAAAGAGGGACTGGGAAACGAGGATACATGCAGAGGAAGACAGAGATGAGAGCGAGGAGCGATGAGAATAATGCAACTGCTTTTAAAATATATATACATTGCTACCATTCCAATACAATAACAGGGATATGACATACAGACTATAAGCCTATCATTCTTGTCTCCAAGGCTGAATTCGTACAATGGGATGAGTGCTGCAAACACACATGCAAGATGTCAAAGTATGGCAATGATGAGTATTTTTGACATATTTACCACAATATTACAAACAGCATATAATTCATTGACACAGGAAAGCCAACGGCGCAGCAATGCACTTGCGTGGAAGTGGCGTCCCCTGTTTCCGCTATACTCACAATGTCCACACGATGAGACGCTCCCGTCCAAATTTGTTTTATTGCAGCCTCTGTGTGTCTCTTCCCCTCTCTTTTTTCCCTCCGCTATAGGGCTTGTTTTTAAAAGGACAGTTGAATTTCACGTCAGACACAGGGCGACCATGTCTGCGATATTCCTGACGAATACATATCTATTCTGCAACCTCTGCATTAATTATTTAATGAATCACGTGACCAGTAGGGGGATGGGGTACCTCTCCTTACACGCTCGCGGGACCATTCTCAACCCAACACTCCAAAGCCCAAGCTCTAACTTGAAGCTTTTTGTTGAAAATGAAACAATAACCTAACATATCGTTCATACTTTCATACTTTGTGAGATGGCAAAATAACCCCTATGGTTGTGCCATTTACCCGAAACAGACTTTATGGCAGGTCGTGACATCATAAGGTCTACTATGGAAAGAGAAGATGGTAAAATACTTGAAAGATTTCGTCTTTATTCTTCAGCCTCCCATCCTTCTTTGTGTTCATAAAGAATGCTAATATCTGTTTGTCTTAAACTTGATTAGAATTCACAATGAGAAGTAACGTTAGGAGCAAATATATTTACTTGTTTCATTTAACATTCGTTCCAATGCATTAGCCATTAGAGTAGTCTTTTAATATCATAAATATCCGATGCCAAACTACCAGGCTAAAATGAATGGATGGACGAAAACGACGGACATTCCGTTTCATTCATTGTCAAATTAATACAGATACTTTTGCTATTAATCATGTTTAATGGTGTCAAATTTGGAATCAACCCGTATATAAATGTGTAAACAATCAGTGCCATTATTTTGCTGCAACTTTGTCCATTCGATTTAAGATTTTTTACAGAAATAGCATGTTTCAGGATGTTTAAACAGCGGGTATCTAATTATTAACAATTTGGTGGGCGCCCGTGGCATGCTCGTGATTTGTCATCTACACAAGAAGCCGTTTTGAAGGGGAATAAAAGACAGGTAGCACGCGCGCAAAGGCAAGAGTTGCATGGGAGAGAGACCCTGCAGCGCGCTCTATGGCAACAATGGTACCAATCCTTTGGTGTTGTCAGCCATAGCTCGAGCTCTCAGAACAATAGACCTGGGGCTGTGTCCAAAAACACACAGCTATGTGTAAGGGAGAGACTCGTGAAGGTCAAACAATAGAGAGACTTGGTGGTGCGCTCGAGAGCTGAGACGAATGGCTCAGTCCATTTTATCACAAACATACATTAAAACTACTTAAGATTGCAAAGCTCGACTTCGTGAGGATGGAACTGATATCAAATATAATTAACTTGGACTGTTTGTAAAACAAATCTAAGATATTTCGCATTTTAAATTTAGCCTTATTATTTAGCAGGAAGGTTCGAGATTGTTGTGGTTTGAGGCTATGGTTGGAATGAAGAATGCATTAATGTTGCCTACAAGCAGGTGTAAGTATAGGAAAAAAATAGCCTACGTGTAAATTAAGGTAATATGAATGTTGTATTTTTTCATGCAAAAAAAGTGGGGAGAAATAACCACACCATGTTAAATCTTATTTCTGTTGGATTGCTATTTACATTTTTACATAAGCCTACATTTTACATTTTATAAATATCCTAACCTATAAGGATTTGAACCAAATGCTTGCCATCACATTATTATGATGATGACAGGCAGACTGTTACATTCTGAAGGTATAAAACACAATGACCTGCATGATCTTAAAAAGATTGTTAGACTTGCATCAAAATAACGGGAGTATATGCAATATTGATAACGACAAGAAGCGACTGGAAATGTAATACATTGAAAAGCAAGTATAGAATACCACACATGATCGATGGGAACACACATATTCTCTCTCCTTGTAAATGATTAACCTAATCACTTTCCAGCAGAATAAAACGGCACTTAAAAAGAAAGTGATGTCCATAAAAAGCGGTTTTATGATAAAACCGAAGGTGTCTAATCCTGTCACCAACAGCAACATATATTAAGTATAATATTAACGAGTAATGGGCTAATAACTACAATAACAACAACAATACATAGGCCTATATTAATAATAGGCAAATTATGAGAATGTTGTCTTGAAAAGACCTCAGAACCAAGTCAATGAAAAACACAGCTGAAGTTTGGACTATATCTAAACACAAGTTTTGCCAAAGGTTAGGTTTATATAGACGAGCAGAGATTGATTTACGAAGCCCAGCGTCTCGGCTTTTATTGGGGCCCGTAAATCTGTCCACGCGGCAAGACGCACACAACCAATTCTGAAATATAGGCACAGTCTCCTTAAGACTGCTGCGACTCTAACACGAGCCACTCTTGCCAGTGTGTTCCTTCACATTAGCACAGGGATTCTGGATTATTTTGAATAATTACGTATACCCAAACACTATACAGCACAGGGGCATAGAGGCTGCTTTAAATCCAGCCTATCAAATTGGTTTTATAATTTTAACAGAGGAGTAAATATGGGACATTTTGTGTGTGTGTGTGTGTGTGTGTGTGTGTGTGTGTGTGTCAATCGAATTTGAATATAACAGTAACAGAACACTGCGAATGGTTATTGCGATGAACATATGCATCTTAACAATTCAATAATATACAATAGTCTTACTGTTCGAGCTAAATAAACCACAATCCGTTATAACGAGGACAATCACAATTACATATCAAGAACTATTGCATCAATGAAATGAACAGTGTAGGCTACATAGCTGGCCTACTTCCGTAAGAATTAATGCTGCAGACCGTGCGTCTTGGCATTGAAATGGAATTGGAGGCGGTAGCGGTAACCATGGTGCTTTGCTTTATACTTGATACAAATATTTAAAAACCCAACCGGTTTGCCAGCTTTTCGCAAAGAAAGAGCTCGCGTGTGTTGGCCATGTATCTCTGTGCGACTCTCCTTCTGACCTCCGCTCCGCGCGTCCAGCCAGAATAATGATTCAGCATTGCGCGTGGGCTATTTGTTTCACAATTAGCAGCTTGATCTAAAACAGCACCACCGCCGAGTCCCAGAGCGGGCCAAACAGCAGACTTCCAACAGATATTGGAGAGGTTTTAGAGGCAAGGGAGGAGGGAATGGGCGAACTTGAAACATGTAGCCTATACAATGCAGGGCGTTGGCATTCGATATAGCCGAGAAGTCATATTTGACGAGGGAGCAGAGGCGATGGGATGGGTTAAATGCCTTCTGACTTCCTGTGTAAAGCTCGTGCTGCTGAAATGTACCGTCTCACTCACAGCGAGGTCTTATCATCGAGAAGGAGAAAAAGACTACACGTCTCCATGGCAGCTGATGGCATTCTATAGCATTTAGTGTATGGAAGCAAAACAGCCCATGTAGCTATATTAGATAGCTCTGCAAGGGCACCTCTTGTTTTTTTAAAGCCCAGTAGGTTTACGCGAGTGTCTTAGGAGAGAGATAGCACTCTGCCCTCGAGGTTACACTGCCCTGGCAGCGGTGTTGTGACTAACTCGCCTCAGGTCTTAGAAAATGTAATGCGGAGTGGGGTCCAGTCTGCGGAGGGTCAAGGGGTAGCAAGGGTCAGTCTGTGACTTCGCAACGGACCTAATCGGTCAGAAAACTTGTCCCCTGGTTGAACTCCACTCGGCCATTCTGTTGTCCGTTCCATTCATCGATTTTTTTCTTTCTCTTTGCTTCTTCCCTCGATACAAGTCCTTATATTTTCATCATTGGCTTCTGTTACTTTAACACGCATCATGCCACACTGGTCCGTAGAGAGAGTTAGGCTTTGGGGCAGAACCTCTGGCCTTTTAAAAATCCCCAAAGAAATTGATTTCCAGGGTTCAGGGGGCAGTGAATGCGTTTAAAGGCATTCATGCTCATATGAACAACTAGCTACATGCAATTGCTTTGCAGTGGTGGTCCGTAAGTCACACAAGCCTATTTTGAGAGGTAAATTGTTTTCGAACGCATCAAGTATGCATCCATTTTATGTAATTGACCTATTGAACATCGAATTATTCATTTACAAGCCTGTGTTTTTGTGCTACTTGGCTAGCTAACTCTTGCTTCTTTAAATAGCCTAAGCATTAATAGCACCATTAACAAATCATATCAGTCAAATAAAATAGGACTAGGCCTACATCTTTATCTTACGAACAGCGCTTCCATATGCCTACAGTATCCACAATATCAGCCCAGAAAGCATAAACGTGCGAGGTTATGCAAAAACACTACATTAACCACAAATACATTCATTTCGATTGCATTGCACGAAAGAATAAAGTCGAGCACGCCATCACTGCATTTGCTCAAAGAGAGAGGTATAGCCGTTGACATCTGACATTTTAACACTTCGAGGTGAGACTCAGAGAACAAGGCAAGTAAACAGTTGCACAAACTCTCAGGAAAACACAACTCCGTTCATACCCTCCACGCCGATCATGGATACACAACAGCAGGCCTCCAAAAGTCACCTCATTATTTCAAAGCGACCATAAACCGCTAGCCTTCCCCCGACCTCAACAAATGCGCGCCTGTTATCCGGCTGTGAAAGCAGGGCCATAAAGCAATAAAACTACTTCCAAAGCAAATTTAAAGCAAAAGTTATTACCTCCATCGTTGCCGTCGATGGTCCTGCGAAGATTCTCACTTGTGATGCCATTCTATGAGGATTTTCAAAAAAGAAAAAAAAAGTTTTCTTGTCGAACGTCTTGGTCAAAAGATGGTAGTCGAGGAGAAAGGGGGGGGGGATCCTCAAGTGTCTTCCAAGACTTCTCCTCTCCTGGCAGAAGGTCCGTGCAGTTGTGCTGCTGAATGACAATAGAAGAACAGAAGTGTTTAAAGAGAACAAGTGATTAATGATTTTTTTGTATAATTCTCACATTTTTCTTGACTTGTCTGCAAATAATGGCGGTGAACTTTTGGGCCCCTTTAGAGATCTGTCCGCTCCTATTCATCCTCCGAAAGCAGAAGGCTTTTTTGATCAAGAATAAGAATAGAATTCCTAGGTACATATTGTATGCGGTACAACACGCAAATTCTTTCTCTCTTTTTTTTTACTTTGTAAAAGCTTAAGGCCCTTTTTGTAGAGGCATATATGACCGGAGACCCATGAATCTATTCAAATATATGGTTGTCAATATCACAACATTTGGACATAATGTTACAGAGCGTCTGAAAAGTAAAGGTAGTGCCTAGGGCCTACAAGAAAACACTGTTATGAGATTTGCTTTGTGGAAGCTATTCAACCAGTTTAGCCCTGAAGGCCTGTGTATTTTACGTTTGAAAGTGGGCTGTTTTATATTGCATTACAACAATTATCTCTGTATGTTTCGTGAATTATTTCAAAGGTATAGCCAAGTGGTTTTTACGTTTGAAAGGGGGCTGTTATATTGCGTTACACAAATTATCTCTGTATGTTCCCTTAATTATTTATATTGAAGCCAAGACAATAGTTTGTTTGTAGCAGGTGGTATGGGAACGATATCCATATCAATTTGTATGTAAAAGCCTACGGTAAATTATATTGTAGACTACCTAACACTGTCTGAATCAAGGGGTCTATGGTCTAGTGTTTTTGAGAGCATTTCATGTATGAAGAGAAAAACAGATAAATGGATTGAAGGGGAATATATGGCACGAGAGCCTCGGAGATATCAACGAACAAGTAATAGAAAATCTTCTCTGAGCCACGGAATGGTAGCAGACCAATTTGAGGCCACACTTTTGTTTAAAGTTCAACACCGGCAAAACGGAATGTTATTTTCTCCTGCTCTATATTTTCGATACCTGCTCTAAGAAAAGAAAATGAGAATTAATACAAGAGCCGCGCCTTACAAAAGAAGCCATTTGTCTTCTTGATTATCTATTTGGTTGTCAAGGTTTGAGCTATGGCACTAGCCCGCTCCTTTGTAATATAAAAAATACACAGCCAGACAGAAAACACCGAGAAACTGTTGTGCAAAAATTACTCTCATTAAAGCATTAAAAGCCCACGAGCCGAGAAACTATTTAACTTTTCAAATCGAGGATCCATATTTTGAAGCCACTTCTCGGCACCAACGAGCAGCGGGTGTGAGCACCGTTAAATTAACGAGAGAAGAGAGTGAAACGAAGAGGTTTGTGATTTAAAACGAGATTACAAGGCGTAATGTACCAGGATCACTCATGGCCATAAGATATAAATCACCAGCGAGATATGCAGTGATTTTTCAGACAGGCTACATTGAAAAGCAAACGAAAACCCACCATGGTGGGGTGAAATTAAATTGAATAATTTCTGTTTTTTGAATACATCCCTTAATATTAGAAGAGCTGGTTTGAAGAGAAAGACACAGTCGTATTCCAGTAGGCTGTGTTGCAGAGAGCGCAGAGGGACAGGACAAAAGAAGAATAGAAATATGCTTTTTCAGCCATTTATTTAAATTTCTATATCTATTTACAAATAATAAGGTAGACACTGATAAGAATAAGCAGATTAGGAGCAACATACAAATAGAGAAGGAAAAAATACAATTTTGACATTATCAGCGACAAGACTGATCTTTGGAATGTAAATAAAAGAGACACAAATAAAACTGCCTGGTTCAGGGTGAGAGGAAAGAGTGAGATGGGAAATTAGGAGGGAGGGGATGTGCGCATTTTTATGTGCAAAGAAAGAATAACAGAGAGCAAAAGATAAAATTAAATTGTATTCAGTCATGCAATATACGCACCTTTTTCTCTTTACAACCCTGGCCAACAATTGCTTAAATTACATTTTACTTAAAATAAATGAATACGTGTACTGCAAGTTCTTGCCACGCAATTCAAATAAACTCAAACCTGCCACTTCACAAAACAAGGCTAGAAGATAAACATATAAGTACAACTGAGGTAATTCAAGAAAGGTAGTGCTGTGTTTATAATGCTTAGGTTTGTACCAGGATTTTGGTTCATACTGTGTATGCTTCTATAAGTCCAGCTTCATCATTAACCGTAGTTAACGTTCTTTTGTGAAATACCATGATTTACCTTTTGTTCCACACCCTGTCTCAGCTTAAGAAACAAAGAGAAGACGAGTCCCTGTATAAATGAACCAGCAACGGACCTCACAATCGTTGTCAGTCTTTCTAGCATATAGCGTTGAATAAACATAGAAAACTCATACACAGCTATATTTTCCAAAAAAACAACTTCATATTTGGAGAATATATTCGGGTGTATTTTTGAATAAAGGGCCTGGGAGAGGAGTACGAAAACGGCTCTTGACGAAACATGGCCTCATTTATTAATCACAACGTTGGACGTCGAGGTAATGGGCAGGCCCACGGTTCATCCTTTGTACCGCAGAGTAAACATGACAAATGGGGCCGAGTTTGGCATGATTAAAGATGAAACACGGATCCATCTTCACCAAATCTGAAAACTATCTGCCGCCTTCTGTTCTAATGGTGGGAGGGAGAGAAAGACAGAGAGAGAGAGAGAGAGAGAGAGAGAGAGAGAGAGAGAGAGAGAGAGAGAGAGAGAGAGAGAGAAAGAGAGGGAGGGGTGGCAAAAAAGGACCAGGAGAAGTGTTTACATTTGAGTCTTCTCCCCGTTTCTATTTTTTTTTATCTGAACCTCTCCTGTTTTTAACCCCCCTCTCGTTTACCCTTCTTGAAACATCCCTGTAATTGAATAGATGGGGGAGGTAGGCATGAAGAAACGTCCATGCTTCCCCCCAGAAACAAAGGTTTCCAAAGTGCATGGTATAGGTGGTTGGGTAGTGGTGGTACTGGAGTAGCGTGATAGATGGGGTGGGCTATAGGCTCGGCGGAGGTCCACTGGTTCGGTTCTGAGAGCTCTCTAGCGCATGGCTGCTGTTTTGCGAGTTTGTAGTGTTGTTCGACGAGGAATTGTTGGACCGGATCTTTGTGTTGGGTAGCTTGTGGTCTTTCTTCCATTTCATCCGTCGGTTCTGAAACCAGATTTTGATTTGGCGCTCAGACAGACAGAGAGTGTGAGCGATCTCCACCCTCCGTCTCCGGGTCAGGTAGCGGTTGTAGTGGAACTCCTTTTCGAGCTCCAAGACCTGCTGTCGCGTGTAGGCTGTCCGCGAGCGTTTGGGTTCACCCCCTGAGTAATTTGGGCTCACTGTGGGACAGAAAGCAATACATGACTGGCAACATCATCACACTGAAATAAACGTATTTATTGCACATGCTGAGATAGACCCGTCCATATTTCATGAGCTTGCAAAACAACTGCGCGTGATATAACATGGCCTAGACAAATGAGCATGGCTTCAGGAGTAGCATTTTGTAATGTTGTACTGCTAGCTATGGGTGAGGGCTTGCATGGGAATTATATTATAAGCTCTCTTTGAACAGAAGGGAGGCGCAGGGGGGTGCTGTACGGCAGTTAATGGGTGCTGGATAATGATTCAAGAGAGTCAAACTGCAAAACATAATAGATGAAGTATCATAAAGGCCATATGAAAAGGCATCAAAGCAAGTTATGTAAAGTTTGAGTTGACGATACGTTATTTGCAAAATGGTGCTTGTATTACGCGTACTGAACAAGGGTAGAATATCGGTGACTTTGCAAAAGTCGTCTGCTTGTTTAAAGGCGCCATATAGCTACTAAAGCACACGTTTCAATTACTGTGGAATAACAACGACTGTCCATAATAGAGTCCAAATATTTGCCTTGACAATCATGTTTTATTGTACTTTCCATAAATATGAATATTTAAGCTTCCATAAAACTTTTTACTCAACAACGGAGGGTGACAGAGAAAGTACACGTTTATACATCTAACCACTTAAAATCAAATTAGAAAAGCATAAAACTTAACTTATGGGTTAGTGTAGTCGTCATAAAACCGTCTTAGGAAGAAATTAGAACGGAAAGGTTGCATAGACTTCAAACGTACTTGGCAAAGAAGTGCAATAAAAATTTATGGAGGGTGTAATTATATTGCCCTGCAAACAGCCGATCGTAAATCTCAACCGATGGTTACTTTTCGAGGGGAGCAATAGATTTAACACCGGACATTTTGCTTCCCACCTTGGGTGAGCAGAATATCCACAAAGACGCAGACTAAGGGAGAAGTTAAGAGCACTCACCAATGTTTACGTGGACTTTCTTCATCCAGGGGTAAACCACGGGATCCTTGCGAGAGCTAGCCGAAGAAGTGCTTTGGTTAAGGAGATTCTGTCCACATGCGGGTGGAGGGCTCGGAGTTACCGAGTCGCAATGATGGTTTGGCTCCGGGAGAGAGGTTGAATGTCCGGTTGCGGGGAGGACGTGACCCCGAGGAGACATCACCACCGCGGGCTGCCCCGGACCCTGGCACGGAGTGTAAGACGGGTCGGCGCAGCCCGACCGCTGGTGGTAGATCGACTCATGCTGAAACGCTGGCTCTTGCCTCTGGGCGCTATAATAGTCCGGAGAGTGGCTGGGTAGGTAGTCATTCTGTGAATATTCCTCGCACGGTGGAAACTTGGGATCCACATAGTTGGAGTTGATCAAATAGGAACTCATGGCCATTAATTTCTTTGAATTGCACACAAAATATACTAAAATTTATATCTATCCCTTAACTGGTTTCCCTGTATCGCTGAACCCTCCTACTTTCTGTCAAGTGAACAAAGTTAAGAATCCATGTGACAGCGGGAGCCAATGGCGTGGAGCCTGACTCTTCCCGGATAAGGAAATGGGATATAGGCATAACAGACCCCGCACATCATCTGGGCATACTTTGTGGCATTCGAATGTTGCATACTTTTTACACATTGGCACGCGAGACATAAGCAAGCAAGCGAATCAAAACAATAACAACCCAAAACAGCCATGCCAGATTGAAATACCACCACGTTTTTAAACGGTGTAGAGCATACTATAGCCCCCTCATCTCCCATATTCGTTCAACAATACAGACAAAAACGACATGTTGCGCCCTAGCCCATGTGGGCACGACAGCAGTCAAACTAAATCCGTGATATCTTGTTTTTCTTTCCTGCTGGAGCTTTTAAAAACAAGTGCAGGAGAAAAGTAACGCTGCCGTGCGTTCGTGCTTGCCAAAGCTCTTAAATGCACTCGCTAATAACGGTGAGAGAATACCCTGGCGTGTGCTGTGCGCAGCGGCTAGCTGTCAGAGATGAATCTAGGCTTGTTTAGGATCGATAGAAAATTCATCAACTAATTCAGGTTACAAAGCCTCCTAAATCACAGCTAGACCTTTGCATTAAAGCTAAGCCTACCGCGAGCCCTCCCTAAAGACCACGTTCATCCTGCATGCACACCAATTTACACACCTTGCATAGTAAGTAATGCCACGCGCTTTTGCGCATTGCTAATAGAGGACTGGTTTGAGACCTTATCAGATTGAAGTAGCACTAGCTATGTTATGGTTGGGAAAGGGCTTACATGCAAGGTGGAGCGATCACGAGATAAAACCCCTTTGTTGTCGAAATTGACCGCTCCTTCAATCGAAATGGTGACCCAGTGAGTGCGCCTTTCAATGACAGACAAGAAAATCATCAATTAAAAGCATACAAATTATCCAAAGGCTTTGCAAACTTTTTTCAATAACATCTAATTAGTAATCGAAATCGAAGCCATGCTTTGAATTCATGTTTTGAATTTGACAACAAAGGCCATGATGCCAAATGTTTATCAAAATAGAAGCTTGTTGGTTGTCCTCGGTGTCCTTGGCGAAGTGTATGCGCCAACTACATACTCCCCTAGATACGAATTTGTGACTGTGAGTCTGTTCACACAAATCCGGATCTACAGGGTATATATAGATGACAGGTATTCTCAGGATAGGTTAGTAAGTGGGGCCACTAACCTTGATGGCGTCATGTCAGGTAAAGCATAAAGGTGCTACGCCCGGAGCTAGCTTCACCAAACTGTGTCAGTTAACATACCATTTAAGGGTCAACTTCACACACAAAAAACTACCAGTACAAGATTGGTAAATTGACTGAGCCTTTCCACAGTATGACGTTTAAAAACAACGACACTACGCACGCTATATAATTTATACAAGTAACGCACGAGTCTCTGGGACACTGAAATCGGTCGTTTGAGTCTTGTGCACGCACTGTACAAAAACATATGGGTTTTATGGTAGATACCTTTTACAACTCGAAAACAAACACCTCAAACGGAGATTTCCGGAAAAGGGGGATGTAAAACAATAAAATATGCAAGTGGAAGAAATTGCTAACGCCTCTCACATCACCAAAAGAGCAGAATATATTCACCACCCTTTTCACAAGTTTTGTCTTTTCAACACGCGCCGAAGCTCTCATTTCGATTTTAAACAACTAGGGGGGGAAATGATTTCGCTCTAATGTCAAGAGATTTCAACTTTACGAAAATAAATTGAAATGGCCTAGTACAATTAAATAAAGGTAAGATCTGGCTGAGGCATACATTTAAATTACTTTTATTTGCTGTCATATCGGATTGAAAATGAAAATATTGTAATACACAGTGTAAGAGATGATAGGCAGTCTTTCCTAAACGTAAAGGTATACAACGATATGTTTAACTTATGAGAGACGTATAATAGCAAATTATATATTATATGCCAATATGTATTACATTAAATATAGATGTAGGGCTGTACTAAAATTGGCAAAGCGCATATTAATAGATATAGTCTTGCAGGCCTATTGAATCTCATTGTTAACTACCATACCTCAGTTGAACGGTGAAATATTTACGAGTAGTGGCCTTAGGACATTAAAATTGTATATTTGCTGTAGACCTTACCCTTTAACGGTGAGCTATAGAGTTTAAAATACTCATGTTGAATTATGTCTGAAATCTTACAATAACGTCGTTATCATGCTGTCTTCTCAAGGTGTTCCTAGACTAAGTCCAGGTTTATAGATCGGTCTTTGTTAAGAAAACGTAAGGGCCCTTTATCATGGAATCAGAGACAAATTCAATTGAACATAATACCAGCTAATAAGAGCCAGTGTTGTTCCAGTAAAACGAAAAAATAGTGATGGCATCGAATTAAGTATCTGCATAATATAATCCCTTTGTTTCAGTCGTGTTTATGGTGAGCAGAAAACAAAGCCAATACATGGTGGGAAAATCTTTAGCACCCCTAGTGTTTATATCCTAGCCCATGGCTTGCTTCATTCAGAAATAGGCCTTTGCAAACATTATAATACAATAAGTGTACTTTCGTGACATCGTCTCACTGTATTTGTTTCAAGTGCCACCCTGTTATCGTCGTAATTGTAACACTATAAATACTTTAACCATACCTGGATGAAAACCTTCAATGGCCTTTAAAAATACCAAACAAAAGCAACAATAAGGGGTTTTCATGGCACAGAGAAAGTTCAGCCCCAATGTCCACTCTAACCCTTTCACCTCGGCAGCCACCGACCTCGCCTTCACCCCCTAAAACTATCCTCTCTAAACGGTGTAGGGACCTCACCATCTGGCTCTCAGGGGTTAATATGTACACCGACAGCCTTTCAGGGCGAGCACCCACATACTACAGCCAAGGTAAATATGCAGCACGAAAGAACCCACATGGAGTGTCACAACGACCTCAAAGAGTTGAATTTAATTCATAACTCCAGTTATGGAAAGGGAGGGGGGGTAAACGTGCACTCTCCGCAGTGTAAGGCACGTGGTCCGCCCAGGCAGGCACCTGCTACAGAACACCACGATATGTAAATGAAGCGCCAATTTCTTACTTACTTCGCTCCTCGGCGCATTTCATCTCGTCTTAGATTGCTCCTTTTCACCAACTCTGTTTCTGCACACGAGACGCAACAAGAGGCACACCGGCTTCTGTCGGTTGCGAGTCTTTCTTTCTTTTTCGCCGCACCGAGAGCTCATAAGCCCCTTCTCCGTTTTACAACGCCACAGGTTTAGCCCCTGACCTCTCCGTGATACCTTTGTAGTAAAACTTCTATCATTTCCGCGGGTCTCCAATGTGTACCTTGCCGAAAGTACAAACCGGCTATGGGCAAAGTGAACATTAAACTGTCCAAAAGGGCGCAAGCCGATCTTCGTCGCGTACACAGCCTTCCATAAGAGGAGAAAATAATAAGATAAACCAGCGTGAGACCAACTCCATCCGAGCGAACGAACGCGCCTTTGTCGCTTTAACCTTGCTCGGTAGGCGACAAAAGGGGCTACCCCCTTGCAACACCACTGCCTATCCACCTAATACATCTAAAAAATAAAATGCACATTATCCCTCTACCGTTGTGAACGCGACAAACCACTGAGTGCTTTAAGGCATTTTGTTGTGGACTCAAGTTTTCGTATTAATCTCGCAGTTTGGCAGTCTTTGTTAAACAACGAGGCGTGTCACGAGTCCCAGTACATTTTAATATTTGTTAGACGCGCTGACCTGCGTTTCACCCCTTCCCCGGGTCTCTCCCACTCGCAGCTTCTATGCATAGCTTGCTCGGTCATATTGAATTGTGTTCAGGTCATTACTTTGAAGAAAAATGGTTAGGAAGGGGGATTCATTCAAAAAGGCTTTCCAAGCCTGAAAAACAAATCGAGCACATGAGCATGTCTTCATTTTCTTTGTTGCATAAATAAAATCTGCAATTCTCTATAAGGAGGACCAAATGTGTACATACCAAACATTGATATCCCGGCAGTAGCCTGAAATTTAATATAGATTATCTGTTATATTATGTTTGCCAGGTTTTAGTTTGTGACATTAACTGTTAGATATATTCCGTAATAAAGTACTTGCTTGTTAAAGTATCAGGTGAATTCATTTGAAGTAATTCGATACCTTGTCCTTGCACTCAAGTTGTTGGGTATCCTATCTTTCACATGCTCACTTAATGCCTCTATTTTATTAAAATAAAAATATACGTGTAGTATTGTGAGAATTATATTGCCAATAATATATGGAACAGAAATAAAACATTTTATGCCACCATACATTTTACATTCTGAACAAAAATAACATTAGATTTTGAACACAAAATGTAAACGAATATAAAACAAGATTCACCCTCGTCAATAGTGGCCTTGTGCAAACTGCAGATATAAAAATTCACCACAATGCTCTGCCAGGCAACGGCGCTTGCTACAATGGAATTGAAATTAATTCAGTGAACTCCTGTTGAACTCCAATTGGGACGTGTTCTCTAATACAATTATTCACCACTTATGCACTTTGTTTGGCAAAATACCGACCAACCAGAATTATACCATTCCGCTCTCTACCATTTGTCCAAATGTTTATGTCAATAACGTAATTATTTATTTACTGAATTATCAATTTTGTCCTTACCCCCCCTCTCTCTCACCCTTTTGCAACCCCCCCCTCCCTTGTAACCATAAAACATACTTCAACAATATGTGTCCAAGCGCACCCATTCAACTTGTCGACGTAGATGAAGAGGTTTACGTAAATAGAATGTGTAAGGCCTGTTTGTTCCAGAATTTTCTAACGGCCGGTTAGAGGCATTGAATCTTGGAATACAAGTTTGATATTCCTAACTACTATATAAAGTTGTCAAACGGTGTACAAAACGCTATCAAAACATACTTTTCTGATAGTCAGATATGTCCCTTAGGCTACTCCTCCTCTCACAAACTAACGAAAATTGTTGTTTCCGCATCCAGAAGGGAACATTAAGGAGAAAATGTTTTTTTACAGTCTGGTGTGGCGTCACTTCCTTCTTGTATTCATTGTACACTTTTGCTAAAGAGGCGAGGCAACCCTGTCACACACAATTTCCCACTTCAAACAGTACTTTGAAATGCGAGTAGGCCATATCGTAACAGGACATCAGAGTTACTAAATCCTAACGACTACAGATTAATACATGTGGACAAGTAGTAACTAAAACAACTTTCCAAAGATATAAGAATGTTTGGTCTAAATATAGCCCTACTTTGCATGGGGGTTGGGGACCACAATATTTTGCATTGAAGCATTTCATGTGAGCAATGGTATGCATAACATTTTGGCCGGGACTTGTTGATAAGTCAACAAAGAGCAAAGGCAATGTATTGAAAAGTTAAATACAGTTATTAGTAATAGTAGTCTACTAGTAGTTGTAGTCGTAGGCTACATATAATGATTTCATTAAATCATCATATTAATAACATATTAACCTCTTGATAGCAGGCCTACATAGATATTTAAACGTACTTACAGCATATCATACTAAGCTAATGAATCATTTGTAATGTGCACAGTAAAGCACATGGAAACAAGTTTTAGTCATTTGATTTGATTTTACGTTCGGTTATCATTTTTGTCTTTTGTCTTTTGACCCTTTTGTCTCTCAGACATGATTTTGAGAAAACTCATGTATTTTTGACTGGAGCATTACTTGAGCCATCCCATTTTACAACTGCGACTGAGCTCACAGAGAAGAGGGCAGACACCTGCATTGTTGAACCCCAATGTCATCAAATCCCTTCCGTTGCCTTCCCTCAATCGTCCATTTTCCTCTGCTCTCTTTCCTTCGCGCGCATGGACTTGCTATTGTTACCAAGAAGGTCAGCCCTTCACCTCTCCCTCGCTTCACACTATCATTTCTCTCATCTTTTCTCATCTGTAGCCCTTCACTCTCCTACCCTCCCATGCGCCCCCTCTTCTCTATCCCTCCCTCTCCTCTCCCACTTCGCCATAGACATACAGCAATTGGTCTAGAATACAGAGACAGCCGACGGCAGAGTCACGCACGACGTAAACTTTTGACCCCTCAACTTTTTGACCCCAGCTATATAACCCTTTCTGACAATACTGGAATCAACTTCTTTAGCTCAAGGAGAAAAGAGAAAGACAGCTAGAGTATCCTATAAGATCACAACCTTATCGCTAGACTTGCCGTTTGACGACACTGTTGGGCTAGTTTCTCGTCGTGTTCGAAACCTTACACAATACAATGACGAGGGAAGTACATGGAAATTACGTAACTCCATTTGGAGGAGCTCTGAAAGTGCATGTTACCACACTGTGAGGAAGTAGAAGGTCATCCAAACACGGAAGGTGTATGGGTGAAGAATTCGGGTTTTAGGTTATCATGTGTTTATAACAATGGGTTTCAAATGAGTTTGTCGCGTGGTGGGTGGAAGAGCTCCACACTGCCTTTTCTGGCTGTGAACTTGGTCTAAAGCGGGCTCTGCTGGCCACGGGAGAGAGTTGCATTTAAGACAGAATATTCCTCAGCACATGTGTAACGACATTTTAAACAATTCGCATGCAAGTAATGTGCAGCATTAGACATTTTGGGGGGACTAAATACTTTTCTTGGGTTGTTGGGTAAAACATTTGCGTCGGACTTGAGGTCCTGTGGAGTGGATGAGAGTTTGTGTGGCTTCTCCAAAATTGCTTTTCGGCCTAGGTAAAAGGCTTTTGCTACGATTGGCTATTAATAACAATAGCGTAGCCTACATGTTTTAAACTATAAATGATGTGAAATCAGATCACAAATATTATCGATGTGAAGTCGGCCACCGGACAAAGCCACAAAGCCATTTCCCGACCACAAAACCACGTTAATGTTATTGTTAGTATAATTAACAAACGCCGTTGTCTCTCCATTTTGCCAATCCCCCTTAGTTGCCTATATCAGTAGAAGAGAGATTTTTAGAACCACTAGAATGTTAACATATTTATGCGCATAGATTGTCAGGTAAAATAGGCTAGATCCAAATCAAAGGCTGATGAAATACCCACTTTGGAGGTTGGTATCCTGCCACTAATATAGGCCGAACAATATTTGCTGACATTAAGAGATTACTTCAGTAATTAATAGAGAAAACGAGTGAGACTTTACTTGTGCGTCACATATTAGGCTACTCTTTTTTGCTTATTTTTCAAGGCGATAACGATAGCATTGTGTTGGAGACATTTCCGTTTTAAATCAGCTTCGAGTCCGTGAGGATCCACGCGTGCTCCACCATGTCAGATTGAAATTGCGGATGTTTTCGTTGCTTCTGTCACCCTACCCCACGAGTCGGATACAGAAGTGGGAAAAACAAGAGGTAGCCTAAATAAAAACAGAACTGGTTAATTCCTTTCCCCTCTGTCGGTGGGTAAACACGCTCGTATAACTGCGCCTAATGTGCTCTGTGCTCCTTGGCTGCGCCTGCGCTTTGGTGTTCGCTCTGCATCGCTTGTCTGCTGACCTCGCGGTGACACCGTCCACATGCATTATGGATGAGATATGAGCCTAGATTACCCCTATCAATATGCAAAACCCATTATGTTGTTCAAATGACAATTTAAACGTTGGAAATCGACGCTCCAATGTCCAACATCGAAAATGCTGGAGAAAAACGGTTTCTTAGCTTTTGGAAACACAGTTGTATTTTTATATTTTTATTAGTAACTGTTAAAATATTTACCATATTATTAGTTATTTACAAATATACAATTGTGTAGGCATCTGGAACTGGTATTTTAATGTCAGTCCGTGGCCGTTGCTATATTGCGAGGGTCCATACCACCATAAAATAACACGATAAACAGTAGGGTGACCTTAAGCAACTTTTCTCATGTCCATTCTTTACCTCAACCCCTTCTGCTTTCTCCCATCTCCTGATATGATTACAGAAAAAAAACCACGTGTAAAAACAGACACATCACACACCTTTCAATAAAAAAGCTTTCGCCTATTTACTCACCCACCCACCTACAAAACTTTAGGCTTGTGATAAGATTTTGACTGTACACATAAACGGGAAACTGATGATGCCGAAAATAAAGTGGTCGACTTCGTAGGGGTCTGGGTCGGTGAACTCGTTAAACAACTTGTACATACATGTTCTGCTCTACCTCTGTGCAGGGGGCAGTGGCCGAGGCCCTTGCAAATGTAGGCTATCATTATAAAAAGGAAGCCGATGAAAAATTGATATGGAAGACCCTGCCTCTCCCCGCGAGAGTTCCTGTTTACTGTCTGAAACTTCCTCAAGCTGCACATACACGCACACACACATAGTCTATATGTATACACACACACAGCGCTAGGGCTACAGTTTAAAAATAAAATATAAATACATAACTGTGTTGTTATGTAGTGCTATAAGGACCGGAAAAATGGGTTTAATGTAAAACAAAAGTTTAAAACATACAGGTTGTCGAGCGTGTACATTTCGATTTACGTTGCAATTAATTAGCATTGGCACTGTTTCAAATGTGGCAAACAAATGAATACGTTTACATTCAATGATTGAATATATTTCGTTATAATTTGTTCTCATTATTTAAATAATGACCTTACCATATGCTCCACTCTGTGGAGCGTCTGTGTGATTCTGCAATAACTAAATACAAGGCAATCCTGCATTTTGCTTTAAAGCTGCAGCTAACCTTGACTGGGATCATGCAGGCCTATTTATTGATATGTTTGAAAATAAATGGTGCAAGTAGAAGAGTCACGCATCCGCATACTGAAAAGACATTGGCTGGGTCTGAATGAACATAATTAATGAAAGTTTGAGAGGTCACGGTTTTTTTTTAACTTCCAAAAGAGAATCCCATCGCTCGTTCCCTAAACTAGCCCAGCCTTGGGCCCATGTCGCGGTAGCCCTGTAGACTGCTACTGCATTAGGCCTAATTGTTAAAAAATAATCTAATCTACTGTATCTTCCAGCGATGGAAGATAAGGATAGCGTATTCGTCAAAATTAGGATACAATGCTTGAAAATGTTTAGATTGAATATCAAATGTATGTGTAGCTGTCACACAACTATTAAACGGTTGACATTTCAATCATGGAAGAACTACGGCAACACGCAAAGTATTGGTTAAGTATTAAGTGCTCTAAGTTGCTAGGGGATCACTTTATTAAAGGAAATAAGAATGTCTGCATCCAGTTTTGTTATTCACACCCTTCCTGCCAGGAAAATACTTGGGCGGTGTACGAACAAAGATTTGCTTGTACCTCTTGGACGCATATCATTATACATGTGTGTGTGTGTGTGTGTGGTGTCCTGGGGTGTAGAGGGCGCTTGTAGTTTGCATTCAGTCCGGTACATAAGGTAAAAATGATAGCCTTACAAATATCGAATATGTTACAAGAAAATACACACAATGAAATAGTTGCCTTCTTTGTTTTTATATAGGCCTAAGTCAGACTTGAAACTTTTGTCTCAACTTTTCCAGACACCATAGTCATTACAGCGGGCCATGCAGATAAACTACACAGGCAATCCACATATTCATGTTGAAATTATAAGTTATTAAGAAGTAGACTACCACAATGCAATAAAAGGCTGACCTTTCGTTTATGTAAAAAGAAACGACTATAACGAAAGATAGAAGGACTTTACAGTTATTTTACAAATCCACGCATACTGGGAGTGTATATGAAACCTTAGGAAGAGGTCAAGGAGCGGAGTTAACGCAAATATCCATAACCAGAGTCTAGACAAAAACACTGTTCAACATGTCCCTCCAAACTTTGCAGATATACAGTAAAAGAAGTTTAATACGTGAAGCTACAAATACTCTGTATCATATCAATAGCGCACTATGACACGGAGACCAAAATGAATGACAGTAATCACAAACGATGCCTCCCCTTCTCCTCCCCCAACACAGCTAGACCCCCGCGAAATAAGCCTTTAAACTGGACTTACTGTGCGTTTGGTGCGTTCATACACTCCACTGGCTACATATCCGCCCAGATAAGATTCGAGCTGGAGCGCAGACATTGTATGGACCAGACAAGGGCAAGGCAGTGGCCTGCCAGTACGCTATCCACTCACTACTGACCCTTTAGAATCCCTCCGAAGCAGTTAAACCGTCACTTGCATTCTAGAATGTGAAATATATAGTACATTGTCAACTCCCCAAAACCATAAAACTAACTTTATGGACCCCACGTGACTTTTGAGAGCCAGTAAGGGGTATCTGTCTGTGGCCTGGGCGATTTTTACGATCTAACTTCAAGATAAAACCCTCATCCGTTTGACATGTAAATGTCATAGCTTCTTTTGGTATAGTTTGGCCAAAGGGGAAAGAAAATGTTTCTAAAATACAAGCGGCCAGGGAACGCCAGGCAGATGGGCTTTTTGGCAGGACCTTCTCTCGGCTCTCAAAAGTAGCGTGTAGGACCTGAAAAAAAACGGTTGACAACTCGTCGGTAAGTTTCAAAGTCCAGTGCTTGTTTACTAAAAACGAGACGTAAACTAATTTGTACAGGAGTGCCACCGTTAAACGACCAGGAAATCATTACTATAGAAAATGACCAATTTACAAACATTTGCTGAGTCACATGCAGTTTGTCAACAAGGATAGACTTCTTGATTTTAGATCAGTGTCGCTTATGTTGTTGTTGCTAATTGTTGTTGCTGATGTTGTTGCTGGAGTTTTCTCATGTGATTTCGGTCAGGTTAGGATAAGGTAATATGATTGCACATTTGCACAGTATTTTACTGCGCATATGTGTCCTTGTGCGCAATGCGTAAACATGACTGTAATCTATTATTGTAGTTTTTTATCCTTCAATATAATTTATCCGGATGTTTTTGTGAAAACTTCGGCACATTTGAAAGTACTTCGTCGAGGTATACTGGCAGGTTTAAAGCTGACTCTCCTCCCTGTCTAGGCCTAGGTGTGAGGCAGAATAAGGCCGAGTCATGTACCAGGTAGGCAGAGGACGCAGAATTATCACCCGTTTGCTCTATAGTTTTGGTCTGAGTATGAGGAACTTTATTTTTTACTCCAAGGTAAGCTACAAACAAATACAAAAAGCTTATTGGCAAAATGCTTACAGGCAGGTCTACATGACAGTTGCTCCCTCACATACACACATAGTTGTCATATGCTCTGCCCACTACAAATAGCCAATTGGTCACATTAAAAATGTTAATATGTACACCCTCTCTGGAACATAAACATGATCCAATAATATACAATTACATATCGAATATAACTATACACATATGAACGGATACAGGAATCTATGTTGGGGTTTTTTTATGCACAAGTTTCCCTACTTTCCAGAAAATAAATGACAAATTTGAACACGTGACAAAAGCCAACGATAGGATTCAAACAATGGTATGGAGAACTTGAAGGAGACCTCAAGGTTCCTAAAGCCTAAAAGCAGGGGGCCCCTCTAAACTAACTTCCCTTCATATTTGAGCAGAGTCTTTAAAGCTGTAAACTCAAAGGTGTACACTCGTTATAGTTGTAAATAAGTTATAACATTTAAGAGCTCACATGCCAACTTTCAAGAAAGCATTAACATTAGCACTTGACACAAACGATATTTATAACATTAACAACTGGCGGCATTGGTAGCATTTTCTCTCTTTTTAATCTCCAAACAATAATCACTGTATTTAAAAGACAATAACATATGAACACTAACGTTTTTTTTTGTATATATAGAAGCAGTACCACAGTAGAGGTTAAGTTGTTCTAAAACATCAAGAACATGCCAAAAGGTGCCGCGCTGTACAGTACTCAGTTATAATGTTTTTGAAATCTATTTTGAATCCGTGTAATCATTTCTTCGATTTCTGTTAATTAGCGTGGCCACTACGGCTGGAACGCGCTACCTGCAGTAGCCAGACTCATACTCTTCAGTTTATTGTCCTTTTTCCATTTCATCCTTCGGTTCTGGAACCAGATCTTAATTTGCCGTTCTGAGAGGCAGAGCGCGTGGGCTATCTCTATCCTCCTCCTCCGGGTTAGGTACCTATTGAAATGGAACTCTTTCTCCAGCTCTAGCGTCTGATAGCGCGTGTAAGCGGTTCTCGCTCTTTTGCCGTCTGGTCCCGTCATATCTGAATAGTATGGACAAAACGCAAGGGTCAACATTAGCGAGTGTGGGCGACAAAAACATGAAGCAAAAAAACTCCAACAGATTTGACCAGCAAAGGTTTACACAAACAATACACAGACAAAGCCCAACGAGCCTAAACTGGAATACACACAATGTACAAGAAAGAATGGCCTTAATCAAATTTGCAGGCAATTTATTCTACTGATGTATGCGAGGGGGTGGGGTTTGCTGATAACAAATCTATCAGTTCACTACTTTAACACATCTTATTTTCATTTACTGTAAAGATGTTTGATCACATTCGTTTCTACTCATCAATATTCTCTGTTCTCCTCGTTCCGAACTTGGTCTCTCTTCTCTTTATTTTCTTTCTCCATTCTCGACACTTTATTGCCGTCCTCTCCCCCACTACGGCAATAAAGTTCCCACACGTAATAAAGCTTAACTTTTCAAAGGAACAACTACTTCTAAGTCGTCCTGCCGTTTTGCCCTCTCTCTCCCACCCGCTCCCATTCTCTCGCTCTCGGTTTGCAAGGCTAGCCCTCTTGACAGATTTATGGCGCTTTTGTGGAATTTGCTAAAATAAAGGCACCATCCGGCGCCACAGAGGAAACGCTAACTATAAACCAACACACAATACAAACACACAGCCCTTGATAACGATAATACGTATTATACATATACATATGTGTACCATGGCTAATGTGCAGTTTCCTCATCCAGGGAAATATCTGTGGGCTTTGGCCGTCACTCGAAGCCGCGGTGGAGGTTGCTGTGGACTCTTGTTTCTGCTGCGTCCGGCTCGCGGGGTTGTTGGTGTTTGCTCTATGGTTGCCCTCCTCCGTCTCAGAAGAAGCGCTTGCCTCGTCTATTTCAGTGAAATGTGTTGTGTTGGGGAGGTTTGTGCCCGCTGTCGGGACGCCTTGGTCGGAAAGGGGAGAAGAGCTTTTGGGTCCCAGACTCTCGCTGCTGTTGGCGCACGGCAGAGGCTCGGGGGACGCGAGCGAGCAGCTTGACGGCTGCCTGAAACGCGTCTCCGGGACCGGAGACTGGAAACCTCGGGAGTTGTCTTCGACAGACCCAAAGTGGCCGGCGTTGCCTGAACGATTGACGGTTAGGTCCATTCCATTGTAGTTGTAGCCGTAAGAGCCCGAATGCATGGTGCCGGAGTCCCTGTACGAGGCGTTCATAGCGCTGTTGCTGGTTCCATAATTTAGTAACTGATAGTCGGGGCCATTTGGGTAGCGCCCTGAGAACGAGTTTACAAAGTAAGAGCTCATTTAGGTTGTTTTAGAGGGCTTGATTTGTAGATCTTGGTCGTTATAACGCTGTGCTTCACGATTTATGATGTATTAATGAATTATAGCAATGCACTGTACTTCGTTTTTGCTATGTATGCGGCCAAATATGGTGGGTGGGGGTGCGTTTGGGAATCACGTGCTTTTGTTGACCAGTCGTAAATTCTCACTGATGACTTCAAGAGGTAATTCATGCTCTATGGTTACAAATGGTGACGAGATGGGAGTCGTTCGGCTGAAGTCAACGTGTGCCTCCCCGTTTCTGGGTTGTGCTCCGGGTTGGCAGAGAGCGTCACCTACTGGGAACAAAATTTATTGCACAAAAAAGGACTTGGAGAAAGTGGTTTTACTCAGGATTTAGGTTGTTTTCGGCGACGATAAAAATGATTTGTTTGACCATAACGTTTTCTTCTGGAAGGTGCTCCCGCAACAACATTTACATCTTTACTGGCTTTATCTGTGAGTCAAAACTAGTTGTTTGATCATAAATACTTAATTAATAACTTAATAATAATAGAAGACCATCCATCCGAAATCAATGTTCATAGCTATGATGACCCTAAGTGAAATTAAACAGCCATTATTTGTCTTAATCGTGGACTTTTCACTCACATTTGCTGAGAAACATCCAGAAAGATGACCACAGTCATGCAGAAATGCAAACAACAACAACACTCATACTAATACTACTAAGCTACTTCTACGACTGCTACTCCTAAAAATATTAATAAAACATAAAACAAAAATAGGGTGCATACCTGTATGTAATGCATAGGCTCTGTGTAACAAATGGACCATTTGAAGCCTATGCATGGGTCACGCTAACAGATTGTAGGCTTACATGACAGCAAACACTAGTATTCAGGTTTCCCACTATAATTAAATAAGTCCTACCCTCAAAAGGTATTTTCATACCGAAACTTTGGATTTTAATCTTCTGACTTAAGCAATGTACAGGAAAGAAAGGTGTGACTCAAAGAAGGAAAGAAATGCGTTTTTGTCCAAGTTGCGCCAACCTGTCGTGTGTTCGTTCAAACAGCGCTATTCAAAATGTCTGATTGCAAACGTTTTGCAGCTGCACACAAGGAATGCAAAAGCGTGATTTATTATTTGTTGATTGAGAAGCGCAATTTATCTCTTTTACATGTGCTAAGATATGTAAACCCCTCGATACAAAACATGCATGTATGCTTACATTCAGACCGGAATTGAAGAGATGAAATTTCCCAGACTTCCTTGGGGGCAGTGACTCTGATAGTCTGAAACTATTGTGAATGCATTCATTCTAGATTGGCCTAAAACGTGTTAGGCTACTACTGCAACCATCAGGTTGTGTTTTACATTGGGCCACACCTGTCAGCATTCACACTTACATAGGCGTAGTATGTTTTCCTGACGTACTGTTGACAATTTGATGTCTAGTCTCCCTGATGTGTAAGTGGTGTCACATCGGCAACGGCGTTGGAAGAATCCATACAGCTAAATAAAGTTGCTGAGTAGAATATGTGTTATAAGTACGTAGACTAATGGAGAAAACCAGTCTCGATTTTTAGTGAATGTGCTATTTGACACCTAGAGAGGGAATGTGTAATCTCTGAGACCTGGTCGCGTGGACTGTCCAGTGTTTGGGTGAGAGTGCGGCGGGCGGACAGGTCAGCTTTCTCCTCAGGTCATCAATTAAAACACTTCCGCATTTTAGTTGTCACTATTCAACAGTCTTCGTTTTGAATCGCCTATCGGATACCATCAATTCGCAAAGTCCTTACACAAGCTCAAAAAGCAAGCAAGAAAAAGCCTGTTTGCTCACATGTGCAAGGGTTGACAACAAAGAAGATTCGATAAGATTGGCAAACGCCCCTGGCTTCTTTAAATGAAGGTCAAAGGTGTTATACACACACAGAAGCCCGCACAAAATAAGCTTTCATTTAAATATTTTTATGAATCTTAGGGGTTTCTTCCAAGTACGCACATATACACTCAAGGGTCAATGATGCTGTGAATGGCGTGTGACGTTTACGAATCGTACTTTATAAGAAAACGCGTAGACATGGAATACAGTTGGAATAGCTCATACATTTTATTGAATGAGTTTGTAAGCAGATACGAATTTGTGACAAACCACAAACATAAACCACTTATAAAATCCATAAAATATAAACTTTTGACCCAGTCTAGGTAGTTTTGAGTTGTCAGTAGATCAGTATTTCCCTTTCAAACTTAAAACAATTCAACGAAAGAGCTACGCCTGGGCATTAGCTTACAAAAGAAATACAATAATTCACCATTCAAGGAGAATTCCCCGTTATTTCTATACATTTTAAATATGAATACAGATATGACATAGATACTTCAAATAGTTCGTTAAACATGGTCGTTAACATTATAAGACCACGTCCTAAATCAAGAGACGAGCTCACAAAAACACTGCCATTCGGGTACCCGAATTATGATAACAAAAAAACATTAACAGACATTAACAGTAACAAAAATAAAAAGTTAAGTGAACTTCTGGAATGCTACATCAAATTTACCAAATACAACTTCACCATTGGAAACTTTGGACATATGAAGAAGGTAAATCCTCATGTCTTAAAATTAAGGATGCCTCTATGCATTCTCTTTCCTTTCTTACAACATTATTCAATTTCTCTTTCTTTACTCCGTCACCTTCTCTTCCTCCTCTCCATTGGTTTGAGAGGAATTTATTAGTTTATTCTCCTTTTTCCACTTCATCCGTCGGTTTTGGAACCAGATTTTGATCTGGCGTTCTGTTAGGCACAGTGCGTGCGCGATCTCGATGCGGCGTCTCCGAGTTAGGTACCTGTTAAAGTGGAACTCCTTCTCTAACTCCAGCGTCTGGTAGCGGGTATATGTCTGACGACCCCGGCGACCGGGGTTACCGAATGTCCCTGTGAAAGGAAAGGGAAAGGGGTAGTCAAATATTAACCTCGAGCTTAGGTTTATTGCACTGGCAGATATATCAAAGAGAGAAAGAGCTTAGGGTTTCAGAGAATCTAGTCGGTTTGAGGCATGTTGCCCACGCATCGTTACATGCTGCTCTAAGACGTTATGCACTAAATCGAAGCTGGACCATCTCCTGTAAAATATGTCAACAATGACTTTTTTTTAGCTAAGAAAAAAATGTGTGTGGACCGACTTAGCCAACGTAGCCTACTCAGGTACAAGACTGATCATATAATTTTGCGTCTATCAACAAGCCAAAGAAATACAACCCTGTTTCCTGTTCGTTGATTATAGGCTCCAAAACATATTCCAAGGGGCATAATGGTCTGGGCGTGCTTCATGTCTTCTCATGTTTTTATTTTAATACACAATTCGGAATCTACATTTGTGAGAGACAACTACGATGGTGTATTTTAAGAATTGCAATGAATCATTCACATATATTCCTGATTTGGCTTTTTACTTGTCACTTGGATGACATCATGGTAAATTACAATAAGATGTGAGATTATTAAGGCTACCAGTAAAGTGATCTCAGATCAAATTATAGTAAATCCGGCAGTCAAGAAAGTGGAAGTTGTTTAAGTTATTTGTATAAAATTGGAATTCCTTGTAATGCATTGCACCCAATGCTTTTCCCTGATGTGTTTATATGCGTTCAACCAAGTGTATTTTCTGTACTGTTTAAAACCATATGGCCTTTTGTTATTGATAAGCGGTATAACTAATTGAGGAGAATACAAATAACAATGACACACATTTCGATAATAAGAGAAATCTTTGATGGAACTGAGTTTCTATTGTTGCCACGGATGTGCTCGTGCTCCGAGCTCTTGTAATCTAGAACGTGAATAATGTGATCCTCGGGGCGGTTGGAAACCAGACTCATCAGCTGATGGATAGAAAATACTGTAATAGTGGAGGGAACTGCTAAAGTGTGGAGATTGTCTGCTAACGCTTCAGTCTCAGTGATAACATACAACAACAGGGCGACATTATTTTTTAGCCTGTGCTCTTCCGGCGCGGTACAGTACAGTAGTAGGTCACATGCAATAGCCTAGCTCTATGTTATCAGCCCGACAGGGGAACAAAAACAAAACAAGAGGAAAAAAGAATGACAGGACAGTGTGAACTCACCGTTACATGCGTTCATCCTTTGCATCCATGGATAGACGGGCGTCGACGGCTTCTGATCGTCACTGTCGCCGAACAAGCTTTTATTCTGCCCCGTGCAGTCCGTTTTGCGATGGTCTTGGCTCAGCACGAGCGAGTGTTCCTCTATGCTGGCGAGAGCGCACGCAGGGTCCTTTTCCCTGTAAAAGCTGGCTGCTGCGTAGTCGCATGCACCGGCGGCAGCAGCACGACCGTAGGCACCGTTTGCTTGCTGGTAGTAAGAAGACGGGTACGCCTTGTCTTGAACGCTGGTAGCTCCATAGGCAGCACCGGGATAGTGTCTTAAAGAATCTGTGTATCCGGAGGAATATAACGGTATCTGTCCCAAGAAAGACTCCTGTCCTCCGGGCAGAGTCACTGGGAAAGTTGAGTTTACAAAATAGGAACTCATTGGGAGGGCACGGGCTCTTTTCCTTGGTTTATGATTTGTTGTGTTTTATAGTCCAAGTGGTTTAGCTATCAGTAGTTTATCGGAGATTGGGTTTTAGTTGAGGGAGGGGGGTGGGGGGCGCTGGGTGGCTATGTGCCAGTGCGGGACAGAGGGAAATCGTACCATCTGACCGAGGGCTGACCAATCGCGAGCGTCCGTGCCTACAAAATAGCACCCTTGAGGGGGGCTGAGATTGCATGCGCCGGGGGACCCCAGCGCAAACTAGAGAGCGTTTTTTCCCCCCCTTCATTCGCCTTTCTCTCCCTCCAATGAGATTGCACAATACGAATCACACTGAAATCTTAAAGTGCTAAATTGAATACATCGACACTTCTCCCCCTTGTGTTTGGTCTAACGTGCAACCATATACAGTACACACGGTCCTCCCCACTGAAGGAAAACTATATTAGGCTTCCTTTTAAACACTCCCCACATTAAATGGATTTAAGAAACGTGCGTCGTTTCAAAAGCGCATGCACGGTCGGAGATAGTGAATCTTATTTAGCCTATAGCCTGAAACTATATCATGTTTGTGGTCGGAGGCATTATCTCAACTCAATATGTGAGGAGACGTAATTTGTCCCTTTATACGTGCTCATCACTGTTATTTAACTTGTAATTTCCATCTGAGTTATTGACAAGGCATAAAAGACATCCATCCTACTCAGAGTGAATATACAGACTGTACATCTGGATAGTAGAGCATTCATTCTGACGGCTTATATTGAGAATAGTAGCTCAATATTAGTCTTCAGTAGATCCTAGCTTTGTTTTATCAGTGTTCATAAAACCAGAGTGGCCATGTATTTAGACGATCTTGTTTGGTTGGTTGAGGAACGACACTGTCCCGTTTTGTGGTTGATAAAGGTTGCTGATTACCACATTTGTCTGGTCTGTATGTATTTACATCCATGCTACCGAGACCACATTTCAGACCCTGGTTTTAATTTAAAAATTATTGACTGGGGGCAGGTCTTTAGGCTTTGTAAAGCACTCAATGGTTCCCTTACTTCTCCACTAGAACTCGAGTTGAGCCCATAGGCCTGTTTTTCATTTACAAAGGGCACAGTTATATGGCACCGATATGTGTCGCTAAATCATAAATTAGCCCCAGTCCCATAAATAAGTTAGGTTTTCACGCAGACGTAAGTGTTACCTCACTGTGTACTGAATCTTTTTACTTTCATTTTGACTCTTTCTAAAACGGAGCAGGACGCAGTTCTTCCTCTGGCTTGGCTTAGTTTTGTGTGAACGGGAAATACCATTGTTGTGAGCATTTGTGAAGAGAACAAATCGACCGGTCACAAGTCTCTGTTAATAATTGGCTAACTACTTCCAAAAATAAAACTTTTGGCGTATAGCATAATAATTATCTGGTAATCAGTGTGCAAAATAATTGTATATTTTTTATCTCATTGCGTCTTTTCTTTTGTTGCAGGTCTGGTGAGCTTGTCGAGCGCGTGCACAATGCAAATTACGACTGTCAATGCTTGCCTGGCCTGGAAACTTCTGTGGGCAAAACTTAAACTCACGAAGTGGGTCAGAAACATGGGGGACAACGAGACAAACACAAAACTATGGGCACAGCAACTGGAAACATGGAGCAAAATGCGCCTGAACTGAATGACACTCCGATTTGAAAAGCATCTGATCTTATCATAAACCCTTGGTGTGTTTAGATGTACCGGCGAGGAAACACGCGCCTGTCACTCCTCGTCATGTGTCCCGGAACAGCTTTTTATCCCCTCGAGTGTGCCGCATGACAGTAGGCTGATGTAAGTAGGCTAAATATGCGCTCTATTCCTGGCCCCTTGCATTGTTTTAGTTTTGTGAAACATTTACTCAGACAGGTATGCATGTTTTAATATTTTAAAATCAGACCATTCATTGAATGTCCATAATGAAATCTATTGTCTTTATCAAAATGTTAAATATTACGCACATGTAAAATGAGGCCTACTTTACAACAGTGTAAGGCTATTGTAGACAAATGGTTCTAACAGGTTTTGAAATTTTGTTTTGGCGTTTTTTCTTCATTAAAATATATATAAACATTTACTGTATAGTCTTCTATAATAATCTTTTCATTAATTAGGTCCACTTGAAATGTATAATATTACAATAATATTGTGATAACTGATAATTAAAAACAGCTAATAGTTGTACCAAGTTGTGTCGTCTTGGAGTGTCTGTTTTAGTTCTCTGGGGGAAGTGTTTTACTGTTTTATGACTGTTTATGAGGCCTGTAAATTCACAGGGACTTAGCATCTGAAAACAAGTTGCAGCCACAGACGTTGAAACAATTGAGTAGGGCAACTGTTCCAAAAATAAGTTTACCACAGTGTTTTTTTTATGTCAACGTATTATGTCAACGTTTTTAGTCGAACCAAGCGGAGATCACATCACATGGGTTGGATCTGTACGTCACTTAGTCTATCAAAAATAAATGTTTGCCTGCAAGGAGATATCACACGTGTGTTGTATTATAACACCCGGTAAAATATATATTTGTATCATGAAAGGTGATTAAATGTGCAATCAAAGCAAAGTATAATCTTGACATGCAATCTGTATAGAATACACTATAGTGTGCACTAGTTGCTGCTCAAACGCGGGAATACGAATGTGTATCGAAAAACTATATTAGAAATATAACTACAACTTATTCACAATAGTATAACATTCTAATAAATTACACTATATTTTCTATTAGGTTAAATGCATAAATTATATGATTAAACTGGGTTAGGATGTCCAGTCGCTGTAACGCGTCTGTGTGCTTCCAAGTGAATAACTTCGGTCAGTTAATGATAGACCAAACTATAGCTTTCCTTCAATATTTATGAGTCTTCCTTAGAAACTGATTTGTCCTTCATGGACTTTCAGCTCTTGTGAAGTCAGTAGACCGGAACTCGACAATCCTCTGACCAGAGCATCCGAGACCAGTTACACATTAGGCCAAAATATTTTATTGCTAAGTTGCATAAGTACATTGGTTGACTGTATGATATTTGGAAGGATTGATATTTCAATTTGACATAACACTTAACATGTAAAGTGTATTACGGGGTTATATATTACGTTATGTTGGATAGGTTTTGCATTACTATAAAGTTAATTTATGACAGTGCACACTACACTGCTGGAGGCTAAAGAAAATAAAGAATTTAATATGACTACATGTCTCTTGGTCTCTCCCTCTATCTTTCACCTTCTAACACACGGATGTGTGTGTGTATGTGTGTGTTTGTGTATGTGTGTGTGTGTGTGTGTGTGTGTGTGTGTGTGTGTGTGTGTGTGTGTGTGTGTGTGTGTGTGTGTGTGTGTGTAGTTAAAGTCATCTTAGTTTAATTTAGTTTTCTCAAGTCCAGAATCTCATTACAGAAAATTAAAACATAGGCCAGTTAAATATTTTCTTTACACACACACAAACACTCACACGCTTTCTCTTTCTCTCTCTTTCGGTTTCTATCTCTCTCTCCTCACCTCATTCCTCTTTCTACCAAGTCCACGACCCTCACACAGCAACACAGATAACAGTTAGTTGGCGTTTCCTTGGGAAGAGCGCACATACCACCACAGCATCAGCAATAAACCCAAATTACCCGTTTGCCGCAGGTAAACTGTGGCCTCAAAACAAGGAAAGTTACAGTGAGTGAATTCAGCTTGGTTTACTGAATAGGACTGCACGCTCCATTCGCTGCACAATGTAATAGTAACCTTGGAGCAGTCATCCGCTTACGTCTCTCTTTTTTCTTTTCTTTTTTTACAGAAAGGGAGGGGGGGGCTAAAATCCAGTCTTTGGGTCTGGTCTTTCTGCGTGCGTGCCACAAATCTTTCCCGAACGCAGACACATCAAAGCTCGCGGCAACAGCAGCTCGAGAATTTACAACCTCTGCATTCTTCTACGTTTCACTGCCACCGGGCCCCTTGTAGCTTTCCTGTTATCTCCTTCCCTAGTCTGTTCCTTCTGGATGCACGCAATACCATGGTAAAGGCCGCGAGATCATCGGGGAAGTAGCACACATCTGTTTGTCAACAGCTAAACTGCAAAACATATTTACGCACAACGCAAGCATTGAAATACCGTACGACAATGTGATAGGATACACATGGCTCTCCAACCACACACACACACACACACACACACATACATACACACACACACAACACACACACACCAAACACAATGCACACAGAAACCTTCGCACTCAACCTCGAAAAGAACAAAATGTGTAGAATGTCTGGTGTTGTTAAAAGGTGACCGCTAGATGGCAGCAGAGAGTTGAGCACAAGCTTCAACTGCTGCAGTAACCCTGCGTCATTGGCGACGATGAACCACAACAAGAAAACACTGCAAAGCTGCAGTCTGGCATAGTTGGACGACTTATTTTGAAAACCTAAATCATCTTGTCAAAGTAAATTGAAACAACTGCACCCAATCCACTCACAAAAGCCAACCTTTGAAAATCTGAATTTAGCTTGTATTTTACCGAATAAAATTAAAAGTCGTACAATGAATCCTTGCCCATGGAATGCGTAAAGGTGGTTAAATATCTGAACTTCTGAACTTCTGAGTGTTTTTAATTTGTCATGACTAGTGTTTTGTTATTGTCAAAACGGGTTTCGTTTAATATATGAAGAAATGCATATAACGTGTGTGTCCTTAAAAAGTCAGATGAAGCGACAAGTATCTGATCAATGATGCAATAGTAATGTATTATAATAATCTATAACTATTATGTTGAAATGCACGCGCACATGTTGACAGTCTTATTTCCAGACAGACTGTAAATAGGCCTATACTCATTATCTCTATTTTTCTCTTGTTCTCTCTCTCTCTCTTTCTCTCTCTCACACACACACACACACACACACACACTCACACACACAGACTTTCACACACACACACACACACACACACACACACACACACACTCATACACACACACACCACATACACACACATATAGGCACGCACACACGAATGGAAAAAATGTAGGTTAGATTAAAGAAATGCGTATCTCGAACATAGAGAGAAATACATACAGACATGACTGAATACAACGCCAAAAATATCCATTATCACACATGAGACATTGTAGACAGATTTTAAATTGAGTTTATAAAACAGCGACAGTAAATTACTGATTGTTATTGAAGAAAACATTAACGCACACAATAAATGAATCACAGCTCAGAGCAATTGCTACTTCTTGATTTGGTTTGTGTGTCGGGGGTGGTGAGGGGGGGGTGTGTTCACAGACGGGGATACGACAAATGGAGACCAAAGGGTCTGGTGGTAAAAATACCACTGGATGATGCCCAGAAGGGGAAATGAGAGGGGGAATTAAGCAATAAAAGTAAGCTGAGCTCACCCAGCAGACACATACAAAAACATGGTCACCCGTCGCAGACATTCAGGCACTCCAGTAACCTGGAAGCTTTGCGTCCTGATCTGGAAGTTGTACGGAGCGTCACGTTGACAAGCTCATGCGTAATGGAGGAATTGAAAAAAAGGACGGTCAGTCTCCCAGTCTATACAACTAGTCAGTTATCTACAAAACACCAAGTTGCGACTTTCATGCTATTTGTTTTCGTGGTCTAACGAGGAAATAGGAGTGTATGGAAATGCCGCACAGTCTCGGGCTCTTGGATTTAGAATTCCAAGAGATCACCCGAGACCGTACAGTATGCATTTGGTTACCGCGAGCTTCCGTCAAACCTCGCCCTCTACGCGCAGCCCGGGCATCGCTCGCTCCCACAAACACCCATCGTTCAGACAGCACTACACGGTTTAATATCGATATATGGCTCCGAGCAGAATAGATATGATCAACATTATAAATCTGACTGGATTCATAATCAACTCAAGTATGACGGAGTATTGTCCCACCGTGTTAAAATGTTTAAATAAAGGTTGTGCACAAACAGTATATTAGAGTGATTGTTTGGCTTTGGTTACATTTAAGGTGCGGTCGAAAGAACCAACGGAACCTATTGACAGACAAGCATGGCTTACCTTTGTTGATAATCCGTCACTGAGCTCTTGGACAACGAGGCGAGCTTCACGCAGCTCGCGGTAACTGCATTCCTGTCCCCCGCGCTAGTCCAGTTACAAGCGCGTGAAGCCAGTACAGCTCTTACCCTGTCGCCGGCCTTCTTTGCCCCTTTCATTCACATTACTTTACAGGAGTCAAGCATCATCTTCACATGAAAAATGAGATGCGACCCTCCGGCGTGTCCAGATTTCTCATATTCAGTCACTCTCTCCATCTCAGCGGAAATCCCAATCACTGTCGGCCACATTAGCATAGCGCAAGAAGAGCGAGGAGGCAGGTCTCTTCCAGTCTCTCTTTAACACTAAGAAGAGGGGGGCACGAGCTTGTAGTGTATTTAAATTCATAAACGCGATTAAAAAGCGTCTTTACAGAACCTTAAAGGAGCACAGTGTTGCTACATAAGGTGCAGTGGCCAAAAGAATGCTGCAATATAACCACTTGGGAAATCATAAAAAGTTCATGTTCACGGTTACCCATCCACATGACCATCCTCGGCCAATCCCAGGACCCAGGCACTCATAAAGTTCTATCACAAAGTTGTAAATTTTCATAAAACAACAAGGAATTTATTGCATTTCTTCATGACTGCTTTAGCAGCAGTGGTTCCTCAGTCGCCATCTTTTTCTACAGAAAATGAAGGACCAAAGAGGATTTTCCTTCGTGTTTGACAAAACAAATGCCAGCATATTTTAGGTGATATTTGTAGGCCGATCAGCTGGACCTGAAAGCTGTGTGTGTTTCTGCGCGCATTTGAACATTACCCACTACAATTTGTTATAGCCTAGTATCATCCCTGTTCAGAAAAAAAGAGTAATTACTAAATTAACAACTAAGCAAATTATTGTTAGCGTACAGTACCAATCTCAAAACTGATTTTAATGTAAGTAAGGAGTTGAATTACTGTAACATACTTTAGCCTAATGCACACTGGCATGCTTAAAACATCCACACCACGAGATTACGACAAACTAGACTTGCTAAAACAGTTTTTTTCAGATGTCTTGATTCCTTTCTTAAAGCATTCTCCTGATTTCTATAACACACCACATAAGAAACATGAGAAACATGCATTTCATATTTCAGTATGACATTTTATTTAGTTGCAGAAATTGTCCTGTTGTGTAAAAATATAACCACAATACTCAATGCGTAATGCAAACGCATGGTTTTAAGAAATGTAATAATGATCAGATTTATTGTAAATAATCTTCAATACAAGAGCGTCTGCTAAATGACTAAATGTAATGTAAATACAAACTGCTCAGTGAAATGTAATTCCTTCAATAATGTGTTGAGTCCCAAATATGAAACATATTGTTATTTGAAGAAGTATCATAGAGCTACACGCGTGCGTAAAATATTTTGCATGCGGTATTAAATAGACATACAAATGCCAATGTCTTGAGACAAGTCCTAAACGTGAAATTAAAAATATCCTTTCTGATATGGTTGTTGGTTTTAGTACAGTCGTGCGGTGCTTCCGTTGTGGAAAGGCCCAGGGTTACATATTAACGAAAATAAAAAATGGTGACAAAAAAAAGAACAAAAGTCTCACCACGCATTGTTACGCGCTCTAAAATGTTGACACTCAGGCGGACGTTTTCTTACACGCCTGTTTCCAATTTTGTTGATCTTATTTGTTATTTATATTGGGGTTTCCGGCTTTCATTGATGCAATAAACGCATTTAGAACCAGTTACAGCCCCAATATAACAGTCTTGCTTTGGCTACAGGGGCCTGAAAGCGTCAGGCCCAGGACACGACACCCATCGAATATTGTCCTTACGAAGATATTTAACTAAACTTAATTTATATCAGTGCAGTCATATTGAAGCTGATTTTCACAAGGGGAAAAAACGATGAATTAATCTTATTTTATAGGCTTCATACACAACATCCAGTTGCAATGCCTTGGATGTTGACAGCTAAATAACACAGCTAATTATCAAGAAGTTAAAGTGCGGTTATACAAGCATGGAAATAAATAAACTATTTAAAACAAGCCTTTTACCACTGCTCATCAGGCTTTTAAAATTAAACCATTAGGCCTATGGAAATGTTAAGTGAAATGTGTGTTGAGAATGGTGAATCTGATATAGCAATAGCACTGCGGCAGGAACTACATATTGCTCACATAGGAATCCAGGAGATGTTAATAATGTATCTATGTAATCAAGTTATTTGTTTCATTAGTAATAGTCAAAAAAGGTCCACTGATAATATATTTCTTGACCATTGTCTTCGATAGGCCTAGTTTTGCCGGTAATGACTCTGATATAGCGTTTTTCGCATTGCCCATGCAGTAGGCTATACAGGCGAAAACCAAAAGACACCAAAACAGACTTCTTACTTATTGATTATTTTTATTGACATAAACATATTGTGCAATTGTAAAACGAAACGTCCCTCACAACGCAAAAATATACATTTCCTAGGCTACATTTTGTGGTCCACTGTACACATTAACAATAAAAAAGACTGCATCAAATCAAATTGCATAGCGGTAAAACTCATTAGCCTATCAAAACGACTAAATACAAACAGAGGTACACAGAGGATAACTAAATATAACAAGGATGACCTTTGAGATTTTCAAAACCTCCAAAAAGCTGATCCCCTTTAAGGATAGCTTTGGCAACGAGCGTTTTGCAGTTTTACAGGTCGATTATGCAAGATTATACGACTGACTGCAAAAACAGCACAAGCAACATCAATGCAGGGTCATTTAAAATACAAGCAACATTAACGTACAAGACTATCAATTCAAACAAACACTTTCCTTTAATACAGGCCCACATTTACCAAAAAAGTCCTTGGCTTTGGACTTCAAAATTATAAACAATAATCTTAGTAGGTAGTATTGTATGTTTGACTATTCAGTGTAAGATAAGGGGAAAATGTCACCCTTGATTTTATCCATATCAGTCCTATTAGCTATACTCCTTCATTGTTCCTGTAATATGGCTACTCCTCTTCGTCCTCCTCTTCTTCTCCTGCCTGTTGCTCGGTTGTAGGGGAGCTCTGTCCGGTCGTCTTATTTTCTTTCTTCCACTTCATCCTTCTGTTTTGGAACCATATTTTGATCTGTCGCTCGGTGAGGCACAGCGCATGAGCTATCTCGATGCGTCGTCTGCGCGTCAGGTAGCGGTTGAAGTGGAACTCCTTCTCGAGCTCCAGAGTCTGGTAGCGCGTGTACGTCTGTCGGCCTCGCTTCCTGTCTGCACCTGTAAACAACAGAGAGGCTGTTATAGGATGTTTGGGCAATGAGCAACCCTTCAAAAATGCAGTACGTCCTTTTTTCTCAAAATGTGCATTATTAAGACACACATATGGCCTTATGTATCGCATGTTATATTTGTTACCCTTAACGATATCTTAAAACACCCCCAAAATAAGGACATTGTCAAATTGGAATGTGTTAAGACAATAACGCCAACAGTCCTAAATAACAAACAAAAAACATTATATTTCTCAAGGCCCTTTGTTTAATTGATATAAGACTGCACTGAGAATATTAGAAACTAATATAGGCCTACGTGTGATTAGTCTTACTATAATCCCTAACATTTTTGGTTACAGTAGCCTTCCTACATATTGGAGTGGATGAAAACAGTAGGCCTATTTATTTCAAAAGACTGAAATATATCTCACTCTACTCTATCTCTTGACCCAAAATCTACCTGCCCTCCCACGAATTTAGGGCAAGTTAATGATGTTGCGTGGCTTTTAACGTGTTTTTTTTATAGTACCGTTACACCAACATCAGGCTGTATCGTTTTACAAGCCTACACGCCCGTTGTTATTTACATGAACAATTTCACCTACAACATTTGTCATTGCATGTGTGTCGTGGCACTTGTAAAGTTTCAAAACAGTGGCCTCACGGGAGATGCAGTTCACTCTTGGAAATAGGTGATGAAAGTCTGCTCTATGAACAACATCCAGTTGCATAATCTATAGTCCTCCTGATTCTTTCACACAAAAGACGGCACATTCCATTGCCAGAGCTGCAAATGGATGTTATCTTCGCACAACAATATCCCATCCTATGTCAAGGGGCCAAGTCGTGCATTCTCGAATCACTACTCTCTGTTGCACTGACATAGTTGAGGAACAAAACATAATAGTACCATGTTGCCACACGTGTATTTGACTGTTTCAAAAGTTCCGCTTACGATGCGAGTGGGTCGGGTCTACTGCCGTTTCCGCCTCAGGCAGACAGCGTATAATGGAGTCTACAGCGGCTCGCGTATCCTACTATAGTTTTATTGAACGCCGTGGTCCCTATGTGTGGTTCTCATTTCCTCTACTGAGTGGCGACGTGTCACTGTCTGGGTGAATGCTGGCTCAATATGAGACATGGACAGAGTTTGAAGGTTAAGAGAGAGAGTCTGGGGAGCGAGAGGGAAAAAGAGAAGGGAGTATTCATTCTTATTGATGATATTTTTCTCTCCTCATGTGTCCTGGGTGATTTGTTCTTCAACACTGACTGCCTGGCTGGAATTCTTTAGCGTTTCAACAAGGACGAGTATTGTACTCGTTAGAGACAGACTACACACGCGATTTGAGCATTACACATCCAAGTTTCTTCTTTAATATAAGAAATATAGATTTCATTTGAGGTGTGTGTGGGAGGTAAAGACTCATTTCATGAGTGATTATTTGGTGAAAGACATTTAGAATAAGCCAAGTGCCATTTCTGGTGCACATATAGCCTACTATATCCTTTCACTTTCTAGAATTAATTTTGTTTAAATTACCTTTGAACTCATGAGCTCCAGTTTCATTTAAATTAACATCTACAACTTTACTATACACGCCAAGAATATATGCAACCCCCCTCTCTCTCTATCTCTATCCCTGCCGATGTGCTCGCCCTTGTCTCTCTCTGTGTATGTTTCTCTTATGTACAGAAGGATTTGTCGGATGTTTGTTAAGCTAAGTTGAAAGTCAAAATGAAATACGAGATAAAAGGATCTCAGCTTGTGGCGTCATGTCACTGATTATATGATCCTTCACACATGAGTTTTCATCATATAGTTCATATATATTTATGCAAAGCTATTCTAAACATATAAAAGGCTGCCTCCGCGTCATTAGAGTGACGCCGAGGGTCCTGCTCAAGAAGCAGCAAATATGAGAGATGAGATCACGTTACACAAACCATAATAAACTGTTATCGCAGCGGAAAACGTTCAAAACCAACATTTCTTCTGGAACTTCTGGTGGTTTCTATTGCCGTCTGCACACATATATGGTTGGCAAAGTGTCCCAAATAGGAGCACATTTCCTTGCAATCAAAATGTAAATAAAGCAAAGGCCTATTTCACACAGCTACATAAATGGTTAACACACAACTGACGACTAAAAAGAAAATGCAAGCCAAAACGTGTGGAAACGAACAGCCTGCCGGTATGTAAAATGTCAAAGGAGTTGATAACGACGACATATCTGTTTCAAAACTATTTATGTTGTTGTATGTTTTACGCCAGAGGCTAACAAGAGGGTGAGAGAGCTGCAACTTGACAACTGACAGATAATAACTTTGTGGTAGTGGTAGCCAAAGCCTTGAGTGCCTCCAGAAAATCATTAGACTGAAAGTTGTCAGCTTCTATTCATTGGAGCCGCACATAATTAGAAAGTGTCTGTTCCTTCAGTAATAGATTTTCTAGGGCTCGAAGCACCTTAACACGTACACAACCTACAGACAGTCAAGCACGTACGCCCACGCACACTCACAACATGTAGGCTACACAATCACATGGGTTTATCATAATAGGCTATGTTATGTGACATTAGAATTATATTATTTTGGGTTGACTTTTGAAACTGTCATGCTCGATGAGAAATGTGGGGCAGTGACATGTCTTTGATATCCAACAGCTATTCCAGTAAACGCTATAACGTTTTCAGAAGCAGTGTTCTTGTACAGGAATGCTGTTCTGATCATTCAAAGGTAGGTAACAGCAAATCTGTTACTGTCCTTAAAAACAACTTTAACAAAAGAACGTCATGGAGAAGCCACTGCAGACTCTGTTTTCTTCGACTATTGGAGCAGGGTTAAATAATCCTACGCCCCCCTCTCTCTCTCTCTTTTAACACAATACCTCCTAATGAATATTCAGATGTCTTAAATTATAGTTTTATGGAGGTCGTATAGCAATAAAAGATCTGCGCTGGCAAAGCGACGTAAAGCATAGTTCGGGAAGTCGTCTCGGCCACTCCGCAACGGCACAGTTTAAAGACCGTTTAACGTAATTATTAGGTCGGAGCGAGCAGCCCCCGCAACCTAACCTCTCTTGTACCTCTTTTATTTTACAAACCCCATAATTTTTCCTACCTGAGCTTCTCATCCAGGGGTAGATCCGTAAGTTGTCCTCGTTCTGTTGCTCTGCTTTGCCGCAGCTGGAAAGCTTGGACGGGTCACCAGAGCAAACCATGGAGAGGCTGGGATGGTCAAACGGAGAGCAGTGCATGTTGAGGGAGCCGGCGCCCAGCCCGTACGCAGAGGTGTACATACCGGGATTTTGAGAGGGCATGTTTCCTCCATTGTTGTACAGTCCGGACAGTGATGAGGAAGAAGAGAAGGCTGCTCCGCCGGAGCCCGATACATAGCTGCCGGTACGCGGTGAACTAGACGCAAAAGCGCACGAAGTTTGCTCTGGAAATACCCCGGTTGGGAAAACCGAACTTGCTGCTTGATATTTGGAAAACAAAGCGTTCGCATAATACAATGAACTCATAATTTGACCGGTGATTTGTAGGCCGGGAGGTTTTAGTGTCGGTTTTACGAGGTACTGTGATATATTACAGTATTACAGTCTAGATTTACACCAAAAATCACCCCTTTTTCCTCTGGGGCCACGTGATAGGGGCCATGTGGTACAAAGCCCTCCAATAACAGCAGGGCTGGCCACCACTCGGTTAATGTGGAAAAAAGTGCACCACTGACCATGCACATAAATACTTTAGCCTATGTTCAATGCAAAGGCTCCTCCAATCAACCTACTAACAAGAAGCACAAAAATCGATGGCCAATAGAATGTATTCGGTTATCACCTGACGCAAGACGTAGTGATTAAAAAAAGGGCAAGCACCACAAGCATCCAACTGAAATAGACTATGCACACATCTTACATGTCCCTCTCTGTGGACATGCACACAAATAAGGAAACTTCCATTTATTTCCGTATTGATTTTACTTAGCTTTTCTGTGTGTGTGGTCTTTCAGCACAGTTCCAGCAAGAAAACATAGCTTTTGTTATTGTGGCCGGTGCGCAGCCATGTCTGTGAGCTACAGACCAATGTAGGGCCCACTCACTAACGACTCCCTCTTTGAGAGAGCCTTTCTACTTCAGAGCATCTTTCTGCCCACAGCAACCATCCCCCGTACAACGGCATTGGCTCTGGACAACACAAGCACTGTTGTGTTCGACGGGACAGTAAAGGCCTCGAATTGCAATCTCGAAACGCCTCGCCTCACTTTCCACGACCTTATGCCCAACACTGGACGGACCTCCACAGAATCGAGCCATTGGCCGATGTCCCAGTGGAACACAAAAAGCATATTTTCAAATGTCACTAAACGTTTTGTTTTATCTGTATGATGACTCCTCAGGATCAACTGAATTGATAAGGTGGAATGCCATCTCGAGGTTCCGAGGCTCGAACTTTCCTCTTATGGCGCACAAACTTACACAAGCTATAGGGATGGCAAAATGACCCCGGTATTAACCCGGTTCATTCATTAAACCCTGTTTAATGTACCACCATCTATGTATCTATCTATATATCTATGTATCTATGTATCCTATGTATCTATGTATCTATGTATCTATGTATCTATGTATCTATGTATCTATGTATCTATGTATCTATGTATCTATGTATATTTGTATCTATGTATCTATGTATATTTGTATCTGTGTATCTATGTATCTATGCATCTATATATATCTATATTTATCTACTTATCTATCTTTATCTAGATCGTAAAGATTTTTGACACGTGAAATGTTGTTGCTATACGTCATCCCTGAATTATTGTTTATGAAAGCCTTCATCATACATGGTTTCAATGAGGCTTTGAATGCAAGTTGTGTCATTCACGTGACACTCATGTTGGAAGCTAATTGTTTGGTCTTACACTGAATAGTTTGATCAGGAGACAGTAACCGTGATCCCGCACCTCGCGCACCTCGACAGGAAATGAAGCATAGAGAACACCAATGATGTCACGGATTCTCGCTTGTAAACTTTATTGTGTCCTCTTTCTTACGCCGCTTCAAGGTTTTAGACAATAGAACAAAGTGATGAAGTAACATAAAAGCATATCATCAAGTCCCCCATAAACTAATTCACAAGTACAGCACATTCTGTTTCACAGTAAACGAGGGGTCACATGAAATACTTTTTTATTATTCTTTTATTTTATTCGTTTTTTGCACTGTGCGCATGCTTACCCAAGAAAGAAAGACCATCAATTAAAACAAATGAACTAAGAAAGGACAAGTGTAAAAAGAGAAATACTACGGCATAAATAGGCAGTTTCATGTTGTTGGAATTCATTATTTGCTACGTCATCATAACATAGAAGAGATAACAGTAAAAAGTGCACCATTTAACTTAAAAACTATACAGCTGCCAAAGATAATTGTTAATGATAAATTCTAACAATAGCCTAGAAATATTTCACGATAATTGTTCCACAAGGTAAGGAGGCTATCTTTTTAAACGCTATAATATTTTCCCGACATTAGATTAAAAAGTACAAATGCTTCATTTCTCCCGTTCAAATGTTTTGTTTTGTCTCCAGACAGCAATAACAACATAATAGTCTTGTCCTTTAAGTCACTGTGTAGAGACGTTCATCTAAAACGTGGAATGGCTCGCCAAAGCCATGTTTGCGAAACACAACCACATGCTGGTCCCCCCCATTCCTCCTCTTTCTCCCTCTCACTCTCTCTTTCTCTCAATGCTGCCTTTCCGTGGTCCTGATTCAAACTCCCCATCCCCCCTATAGCTTTTTACATTTGCTTGTTTTTGTCGCAGTCTTCACCGGACGACTGTGCCCCGGCACTTTGCTGCTCCTTCTCACGCTTCTCCTTTTCGATCTCCTCCTGCTCGGTCTTACTGCTGGGGAATTTGTCCTTGTTGTTCTCCTTTTTCCATTTCATCCTTCGATTTTGAAACCAGATTTTCACTTGCCTCTCGGTCAGTCCCAGAGCATGCGATACCTCGATCCGCCGCTTGCGGGTCAGGTAGGGGTTGAAGAGAAACTCCTTCTCCAGCTCCAGGGTCTGGTAGCGGCTGTAGGTCTGGCGGCCTCGCCTCCGTCCGGCAGCTGCAGGCAAAAAAGGGGGCACGTTTGAGAAAACGCATGCGAGTATAGACAAGCAATCCTGTTCATATTTTCTATATCAAAATGCTCATCCACATTCCCAGCAATATATCAATTCTACAATTGTTTCACTTTTGCTACCCCCTAGGTTAACATTAAAGTCTACTTTCTAGTATTTTAGTATCGCTTCAACGACCTCCGAATGAGCTAAATGAGCATGATATTATTCACTATAAACCAAATCGTAGCAACACACAGCTCCACATGGCAGTATGAGTGGGACCATAAAGCCCAAATCAATCCTGGGGGGATCGGCCACCTTGTAGCAACATAATCCCCGAAACCACTGTAAGTCGTAAAAGCTAGTAGTAAAACTTTGACCGGGGTGAGAAGTAGAGAATCAGCTGCGGGCTGGTAACTCACACATGGAGAAGAAAGCTACAGTCCTCTTCCTCTTTCTATATGGTGGGGGTAATTAAACTGTAAACTCATTCACAAGTTTTGAACACCATAAAACAATAAATGCTTTACTGTCTTTCCCGCTGCACACAGGAAATGCGCCTAAACTCTCATTTTGGTTGACGGTAATGGTTTAGCTCTCTTCGCCACAATAGCCGCGTCTCATTCCACGATCTAAGCAGTGTTTTCAAACCAAGCTCGGGGGCTCACCTTGCGGTCGCATCCACGGGAAAAGCTGCGTCGGTGACGGGCTCTGCTCTGTCCCTTCAGTGTCATCACCGATGCCACCAGCGGCAAGTTTACAATCGTTGTACTGCACCAAATCCGCGTCCTGCGCTCCGAAAAGCGTCTGCCTCTGGAGAGCGTCGTACCCATAGAAGTTACCCGGTTCTCCGTGGCACGTTACCGCACAGGGACTTTGCTGATATGGGGCGCTGGAGAGTGTGGACGCGCCATGGTGGTAGAACTCCTGGATCTGAGGGGGATGTTGGAAAGTTGCTCCACTGCCGGGTCCGTATACTACGGTGGGTCGACTCCCTAAGTCCTGCGCGAACCCGCACTCGTAATAATTGGGACGTAAAGAGTCTCCACTTTTGTATTTGGAAAAAAGAGAGTTGACAAAATATGAACTCATCTTTTGTTGTTGTTGATTTTGTTTGCTTGCTAGTGTTTGTACAGACACGAACGCTCGAGAGGACCGATGTTGGGTCTAAAAAAAGAGCCCAAGCAGGTTAGCAATGTATGGACTAAGATACTGTTGTATTTCAAAATACCCTAAATAGCTGAAGGTACAATGATGCCGATTCCATAAAATCGTATCCTCTGCTCCTGCATCACAATTCCGGTATGAGGTGCCAGTTCACAAACAGTTTTCTGTGATTTACTCCGCTGCAAATGAGTTGTTTCATATTTTGCGGTGTCTTTTCACGATAATTTGCATCTATTATCAGGTCCTCATCCCATTGGCTTCTCGCATCCCCACACGGACCCTGCTCTACGCGCCTCTGATATGGAAGAAGTGAGAGAATGAAAAAGGGAGAAAATGAGAAAGGGAGAGAGACTGAGAGGGAGCGAGGGACTAGGGAGGGGGAGAGGGGTGTTCGAGGGAGAGAGGAGGGAAGAATATGCGCATTAATATATTCAAGCGGGTAAGTTAATGAGAAATCTGCCGCTCTGCATCAGATCAAATCACACAGCACCCCTGCCCCCTATGCCACCCCACCCCTACGTACCCACTCTAAACCTCCTCCCGAATAGATTGATTTTTAGCATGAAGCTAATAGGCAACTTAAAGGGATGCACATTCACTCATTAATTTCTAAATTCTAACGAGGTGAGCGAGCCCCGGTTTTACGAAAATGTCAGGGTCGTGCAGGCAAATTGTGAAAGTACACGACTTAATTGGTATCAGTTTTAACAAGTCCTATAAATGTAATTGCTGTTCTAAAACAACTTCCCAAAGCTCTGCCGACGTCTAAGACGTATAGGAAAATAAACGAGGTAGTCAGATCTAACATTTTGATCATCGTATTTTTATAAATATGATATTCATAAAGCTTTGAAGCTGTCTGAAAGGAGTACCACTTGTGGTATAATAGAGAAAGTGGTTGTAAATGGTTTAACAAACTATAAAATGCTATAAACGCCTAGGCTGTTTGTTGTTTACACCGTGCATCAAAAAAGCTGTTGAGATTTTACGAGGTTCCACGACCAAAGCCATAAATGCTTCACTCGGAGCAATTTCATCGATGCAGAAATATTCAAGTATTTAATTGTCATTTTAGTTGCGTTTCCATACAGACTGTCATTATAAAAACAGATAATTTAACCCTGACTTATTTGTTGAATAACTAACCAGGAAGAACTTGTGGAAAGGTTGCTTTCGTTAATAGGCTACCCTAATAAAACGGAAATATTGTTGAATGGTATTAACAGAATAATAGCCTAATGTAGCCTAAAGAGAGTAGCCTACAGACATGTACGTCACATAGCCTTAATCAGACTTTTGATTGGCCTATAATATTTATTTCAGCGGGTTATCCAACTATTTGTTCATGTAGGCCTATCATCAGACATACCCTAGGTTATTTATTTTAATGCCATGAAAGACATGCCAATGTTATGCAGGGGTTTGATAGTTGTGGTGTCCTTAGCAGGCTATCTGTTTTAATGTATGGTTGTAGCTGTGTTGTGTTATTGTCAATGAGTGCGCAAGGATGCTGTGTGAACGGAATTGGAAAAAAGAATAGACGTTAAGTGTTAGGACTATTTGTATACACAGATGTGTCACTTTAATGTACAACATATGTAGGTGTATAATATACTAAAACATAAAACCGAATCCAAAACTTAATGTAAGCATTGTTTAGAAAATGGTAAGCGTTAGGCTACTTGTGACCTTCCAACTTTCAGTAGGCTATTAGTAGGCTATAGCTTTCTGTTTGTTTGTTTTTTTCTTTCATTTTGATGAATTGTACATTATGTATTTGTAATAAAGTTATCATGGAAGCAAATTTAAACAAGCAGTCTCTGTTGGATTCATTTTTTATCAATCGCTAAAGGCTGTAATCATTCTGACAAACTATGGAGTACAATATGCCACTGTCTTTAAAACATAAGTCTTTCTTTCAAACCACAAGACATAAAATAGAATCAAGTAAATGAAGCCTGTGTGAAATATATTGTCAACGCCAAACTTAATTGTGTTCGACTCAAGTTGACTTGCTAACATCAAATGCTCATTTTAGGCTTAATCTTCTTTGATATTCCGTTTACCAAACCAATAGTGTAGTATCATTCTTAACTGCGAATATGAATTGTCGTATTTGAAGTAAAAGTTTACCCAAGGATGTATCCTAATATATTTTGAAATCGAAGGCCTATAGCCTAATCAACAGCCTCGTGATTGTTTGACCCCTCGGGTGTTTGCAACTCCACAGAAAACATATTATCCACGATTTGTGTATAGTGTAGACTTAATCCTTCCTAAAGCATACGGATATAAATCATATGTATACCCTACGTCTTCTAGACTATCTGAATATTTTTATATTAAGTTTTAGTCCTTTAAGATTCTAGAAGAACTCTTTTTTACTCTTACATCCGTCATTATTTTTAAAAGCTTACACTGGTAGGGGTGAATACGATACTAATCTTCTTGCCTGCCCTGAAATCCTGCATTTGAGTCAGTACCAAATACCAAGTTTAGCTGTGTGAAGTGGATTGTCCGTATTTCCAGCTGACATAGGGATATAGGCAGAAAACACGAAAACGGATTTCTTTAGTGGAGCAACATTGCCATCTAGAGGTCATTGTGAGATTCGCCACAGGCTACATTTCAGGTTAACGACGGTTTATGATTCTATAAACACGACACATAAACAGGCATAATGAGGGTGTTTAAATATACTCTATATGTAATCAAAAGCCACATTTGAAGAACGTAAATAAGAGTGAGACTTAGACGTTTTTTTTGTAAAATTAGTAAAATATAAGGAATTTAGTATTTTTGCAACACAATAAAATGGCTATTTATTTCTGATGAAAAGAAGGAAGCTAAACATGACTATGAGATTGTGTGGATGGGCTATGTTTACTAACACAAAATATAATGGACTTTATGAGATGTAGACCTATCTGATATCTCTTTCACTGATAATGTGGTATGAATAGGCTATCCTTACAAACTTCGTTTTACTGGCTATACGTTCATAGTCTTCTTAATATACTATGTAATAGTATTGATATAAAGACTACAAATTATGAATAATACTAACATATTATAACTAATATAGTTATATATATATTATTAATAACGAGTATGATTATTATCATTTATATCATTATCATATGTTGTTGGTGGAGGTGGTGATACAGTTAGATAGATGTTATTTTTATCATAATTTACACAACAACACTAAACAACTATTAGTGTAGTATCTTTAAACTATATACTATACTTTAAACTATATTATTATTATTGCCGTAATTAAGAATACATTATGCCTGTAGCTTATAGCCTATACACTGTGTTGTGTCTTATTTCTCTTGTGGTAAGCTACATTTAGCTTTGTCTACGTTTTAGGGAAACTAACATGACAAAGTCACCTAAATATTTGTTTTTTGTTTTATTTAATCTAATCTGAATTTTATATCTTGCAGTTTAACAATACAAATATGTTAGCCTATAATTTAGCAGAAAACTGACCAACACACCGTTGTTATTTGCTACCATGTTAAAAAATGTTTCCTTGAGTGGGGTGATCTAAATCCGTGAAATGCGCAAAAACAACAACAAAAAACACACACACTCTTCATTCAATAGCATTTGAATGTATGACATTTTGTAATCAAGATTCTCAACCGTTTTTATAGTCGTGACAGGAAAATGTAGTTTGATTAAACATTGAGCACATCACATTGTGTTTAAATGTAAATTTAGGAGCAGTGTTGGAAAAGACAGCTGGCTCAACTCTGGAAACCATTGCAACCAATTCCACGACCTAAACATCTAAAAGGCCTCACTAGGCTGCCACAAAACTGGAATCCATAGTCCTGGCTCGAGGTTGTAAACACATTAAGGTCCCGCTATCTCAGACGTCTCGCCAGAATCTTTTTGTAGCGTTTTATGACCCGCTATAAGGCCGCCAGGATTCTCTCGGAAGTTAGACAAAAGGAAGAGCCGAGAACACTGGACTGTAGCCATTTATGTCGAAGTCCAGACCTCCTCGCGGACAAACGCCCATTCGCGCGGAATCCGTAAACAAACGCAGAAAACAAGAAAGACAATCTAAAAAGGAACAACGTATTCAGTCACCGGTGGAGGTATCCTGGATTGTTCTGATTGCTGAACTTCCAAACGGATATTGAGTAGGACTTGAACATTTAGCCCTTCTCTACCATGTTTGCTTTACAGCCGTTTAGTTCGTAACCTTCAGAAATTTATACCCTATAAAGTTTTATGGCAGTCATATTCTTTTATTGCGGCACACCGCATTGAATTTTCTTTCTCTTCTTTTATGACAGTCGACTTCCCATCCCCTCCTCCCCCAAGCAAGAACCTACATCCTCTTCACTGTTTGTTTCCTCTTTGAAATGCCAAAACAACACACGCAACAAAAAAAAACTTAAATCAGAGACCCTGGCCATGCCAAAACCCAGACCTGTTAGGAATAGGACCTGTTAATATAGGCGCCAAATGCAGGAACAATTGAACACGATTACATAAACATGTGCTTGACTGTTACATTTTCATACGTCTGTTGAGCACATCTGTAGACCATATCATTGGCTCAAGCTTCAAAATATGATTAATTGGCACAGGATGTTTGATCCAGAGAAGACCATCAGATGATAGGTCACTGTAAACTTACCCAACCTCGCACACATAAAACGTTTTCAAGCTCCACTTTGTGCCTTTTTCCCTTTATAAACTTCACCATCTACGATACTGCAACATTCAAATGTATGTGTCTGAACGGCGTTTCTTTTGGTAGCCCATAGGGACTGTCGGTTTTTCCTATAGGCCTATATTTCCAAATGTTCATCATGGATAGACTGACGAAAACGGGTCGTTTTATCCATATAGCATTAACTTGTCTTTAGCTTTAGCTTTCTGTCAGGCATATAAAGGCTAGGAGAAATGAATTAAACAAGAACTATTTTATTCCTTTCGACAACATGGTCGACCACAGGGTGTTAAAGAATACACAAAATCTAATTGTACCAAATAAGTGTGCTTGATAAACTTCGAAATCATCTTGCCACTGGACTGACGCTTTGTAAAAAATAAAATTCACGAGAGGGCCTCGTGCAGTGTAATCTTGGCCAAATTGGCGCCTTGAGCTTCAAGCAAAAATTCAAAACGAATGTTTTCAGCTCGAGACATATTTTGAACACATGCTATAGGCCTACTCAAAGATGAAATGAAATCTGGACTGTTCTTATGAGAAAAGCACATAGTCATATTATGTGAATTAGCGCCCAATACTGAACTGATATGATGCTGATACCTTTGATGACCAAACGACTGTCAACTTCCATTCAACTAGACGTGCATTCACATATTTGGGATTTTTGCAATCAAATACATCCCTCGAAGTTCCCAAGAGCAATGCAAAGTGAATACACAGTGTTCTAATGTAAACTCATTTAATACGAAACCATGAGCATCGACAGTGCCATCATTGCAAGGCTAAACAACACAACTGATGTAAATGTACATGAGGCGACACAACAGGGTAATTTTATATATATATATATAAAACAAGCAATTGGAGGAGAGGCGATTCTGTAATCGGTCGGCAGATCCTGCAGCAGTTATTGAAAGAGAAATGTCCAGTTGAGATGATACGTGAGATGAAAGCTTGGGCGCAAGTATTCTTGAGATCTAATTGCCACCAAGCTCCATAGGCTACATACGGCCTCGAAAACATTTCAGCTATAATTTAGAATAGCCTACCTATAAAGTCGGCATAATAGCATCTCGTGAAACAGTATTTGTACAGCCTACAAATTAGTAGACATAATGGAATATCGACAACTGCTAAATCAGTAACCTCTCACATATTCTAAACAACATGTAAACAATATCTCAAACATGTAAAACGACGTCTATAAATCTGTTAATAAGGCTACAGTCTGATGTCACATCTTACCAACGTAGGCCTATACTTTTGTTGACTTAAGATTCAAAATAAGGGTTTGCGTATTTACAATAAATTATAAATCATTCAAAAACATATTTAGATACATTTCATATCTTAAACACACAAACATAACTACAAAACTAAATGTCGTTTTAGGATAATCGGCATGCGCAAACCATGTAAACATTTTTACTCTGGACATTGGACAATGTGACATCTTGGTTCAAAAATAAAAAAAGAAGTAGGCCTATATATTTTTCAGTTACTAAAAGCATATTATGAGTATTTGACTTGTCTTTTGAATGGGTGACTTTTCACTTACAACTAAATGAATTGGAAATCAAACTGTTGTGAGCCTTTCCAGTCTTTAGCCTAGACATAGCCTACATTCAATCTAAAACAAAACTTTAGCCTAGAACTATTTGTTAGCCTAATAGAACCATCTGAAAGGGTTCCGTGGAAAACACATTTCAGCTATGTTCGGGACAGTTATTTAAAATCAGAAAACTTCTAGGGTTGTTTGTTTATGCAGGGGTGTGTGCCCAATGAAGGCCCATGCTTGAATCGTGGCTCACGGCCATGACCGTATTAATTGTCGAAATTCCCTGACGCAAATGGGGGCCCATCTTAAAACGGTACCCAGTTGTTTGTAATGTTCTACAGCCTAATTACTATTAAACATATTAAGGTTTAACAATCAGACCCCAAAATACATTTGTAGCAATAGTCACAGGTAAACAATGCTGTTGTAAGCTATATCCCCACCTCTCGATATACTGGTAGAACATGCATTCGGAGAGGAAGTCTTGTAAACGTTACTTTTAACCCACAATGAATTTCAGATATAGATACACACTAAAAAAGAAGGAATAGGCTCATACAATGAATGGTTATTGTATCATAAGTCTACAAATAAATAAATTCAATTAGACACGATGTTTTGTGACTTTGACAAGTGAAAGGGTGTAGGCTAGGCTACTATTAAGACAATAATCATAATTACACAAATTATATTTAGACAAATAGGAAGAACACACTAAAGGCAAGATCAATAACCTTATCCTATTCATAATACAAATTATATTTATTAATATCACAACTTCATTGTAATGTATTTTGTAATTGAATCACACAGAAACATGGCAGGTCTGTTCTTGATCAGGCTCCCACAACTGATCCCATAATATGATGAAAACATTTCCCTCAGTCAACGTCGCCAATCCTATCTTGGGATTTCAAAGGAGGAATGGAACAAATAAACAGAACTGGATAAAATTCACGTTGCACACATATTTAACACCGACGGTTCCTCTTATTTATTAATGATCACATGAAACCGACGTTTCAGCACCTTTGCGTCGCTCCTGATGAAGCGTTGGTGTCATGCGTAAAGCAATAAATAAGCAATAAAAGTAGTGCTCGCAAAAGAACCGTCGGTCACTCCTCTCTACACTGAAAGGGGGCTCTTTCTCTTGGTCCGCCCTTCCGTAATGTCAACGTGTGTGTTTTTGACTTGGATATGAAAAATACAGCGTAATAAACGAGCGCTTTGCATCCCTGCTATAGTCAAATACAGTTCATTTTAGGGCAAGAAGTCCGGGGAGAGCAAGCTTTCTGTAATGGAGGTTTTGCTCTCATAAAAGTCTCTCTTTAGTCCTTGGGTTGGTCCTTGTTCATTTTCTTCATTTTCATCCGACGGTTTTGGAACCATATTTTGACTTGTCTCTCCGTCAAGTTCAGCAAGCGCGCCACCTCGTGCCTTCTGTCACGCGTGAGGTACATGTTAAAGAGGAACTCTTTCTCGAGCTCGAGGGTTTGGTATTTTGTGTAGGGGCACCGTTTCTTCCGAGAAGACCGGGCATGCAACCAGTTAGCAGAGGGGTCACCTAGAAGAGAAAAACCAGAATGAAAACTTTTATTCAGTGGCAAAGACAACCCCCTCCAATATAGCACTGTATGCAATGGCATCATTAACCTATTAGACACATGCATGCGTATAAACAGGATGTCCCTGGCAATATAGTGGATAGAAAGGGTAGGCTATTATGAAATCAATATTCCATAACAATATTACCTAACATGTTTTGTAACCTAATTGTGAAAATGTGAGACTGGGCCAGTTTGCATCCTCCACTGGGCTGAAGGTGACCTTGGAAATAATTGCTTATTGTTTACCTTGAAAGAAGGCCCTTGCCTATGTGTATACGTACTTCCTGCATGGAACAGGATTTACATATAACCACTGAAAACAACCACATCTCGGTTACTTTTGGTATTTATGAAGTCTAAATTTAAACCAGCTGAACGAGATGGTTTGATTTGTAAATTACAGATCCCTCTTTCTACCATCAATTGTGCCTTACTTTTCTGTCAAAACCTCGGTTGTCATGACTACCCCACCCTTCAGCTTGGTAGCGAGACCTCAGACGAATGCAATTAGGGACTGGAGCGTGCAAGGTTGTGAGGGGAAGCTATTTCGCGCTCTCCCATAGACAACCAAAAGCATCCAAACTATGAAGGCGCTATTACACTCTCAGACCCTTGCCCAAACAAAAATGCACTCCCCCCATAAAGCGGTTGTGAATTATCTCCTTTTTAGGGGAAATTGCTATGGGGAACTATATCCTAGGGTAGGCTATGTCTGCGGAGACGCCTCCTCTTCTCCGTGGTTTGCCCGTGAATGCAGATCTTTTTGCATGCAAGGCGTTTATACTTTTTCACAGATGGGCTCAACACTACATGCACTGTTTTGGTACGGGTATTTGGCCCTGGATGCAGAGCCTTGACACAGTGGGAAGTGAGTAGAGCGTGATTACTCTTAAGGATCGATTGCAGCCGAGAGTGGACACAAATACCTGTTCCGGGGTTCTGGAGGTAAAAGTGAGCTTTGTCACACGCAAAGTGGTGCTTCGCATTCCCCAAGTACATAATCACCTCTCGCCATTCATCCCCAAAGAAGTCAGTGTTTTCGCCTGTCACTGAATGACAAATCATTCGGTGCTGGTTATACCATAACGAGCAGACCTGTTTGAGGTGTTATAGCTTTGGCCAATGGATATGGGTATATAGGGGTGCACCGTGCACGTGAGGGCTAGTAGGCCTACTGAAGATCACGCTAGCCGCACTTCTCTTCGGGCTACATGTAGAAATCCAATCTTGACCCACGCCCCAAAATGTGCACTTTAATACCACATCAACTGTCTCCAATATCTTCCAACTGATGACGCAATCCTATTTTTATCATGAAAGGATTGACAACCCCCAGGGGTGATTGATAGCCATGTAAAACCATCTACGTCCTTCGGACACGGCGGCGAGAGAGGTTTGCCATCTTAATACTTAAGAGAACGTTCCTAGACATAATCCCCCAAAACATAAGTTTAAGAGGGTCATGTCGTTGGATGATCATGCAGGACAGAAAATACTATGACATGTGGTGTATTTGTCACCAATGCTGTATGAAAACATAATAGGAACACAGACCAATATAATATAATGCCTCATGGCAATTTCGCTCAAACCGTCTAAAACCTCTCATATTGATCACCTAAATCTGGTGGTCTTCCCTTTTCACTGTCGGTTCAAACAACCAGGACACAATTAATGAGGACTTAGGCAGGTCTTAAACTTTATAAACTTCAGGGGCAATAACTTTTTTTCTCTCACTAGTCGCCAGGAGCACAAAGAGGGACGTGTAATTTTCAACTTCACTGCTGTTGCTCGTAGTTTATTCTGGAATGCCGCCCATGGCAACACAAAGGGGAATTATATTGCGCACCAACCATTTGAGTTCGCGCTTTCGGCAGCCCATTTCGTGGATTAAAATCAATGTTCGATTCCTCGTCTGCCCAGGCGTCTCACGAATGACCATCTATCAGGATGCTGACCCATCCGATTTAGTTCATGTTTCAAGTATATTTATCGTAATCTCTCTGCTTCATGGGGACCGGGGCGTTTTACTTGGCGCATAGAATAGGCTACACACTAAAGTTGCTATAATTCAAGAGGGCTGCCTTGGTCAAATAGGCTAGCATGCATGAATGGGTTCCATTCTTGGCCAACCACAGACGTGATTAATTTTCAAGCATGATCTTATGAAGCACTGTTGGTAAAGAAGACAAAATTCGTATTTTCCATAACGCCACCATTGCTATGGTGTGTCACTGAGAACACCGATAGCCAACCTCCTCCACTGAATGTCACGAGTTCAGACAGATGAGCCTACTTGTCAAAATCTTGACTGGAGTCTCACTTGGAAAATGTTTCAGATTTATTTTGTGGCATGAAGGGCAGACTCTTGCTCACACACCAGCCCTGAAACGCCATTAATAAAACCTATTTCCAGAAAACGTCGCCAGTTCCACAACACTTGTGAAAACTAAGTCGTAGGCGTATTCCACATCCATTTCTGGATAACAACATTAACGGTTTTAACATAACACTCCGTGAACGTGCTTAAAAAAGCTAAAGGTTATTTACACAAAACACATTGGAGAGATTTAAAAGGTCTTTCCTTCACTATGGTCCAATTTAACTTGACGTGAGAGGCTCTTGGCATTTATTTGAATGAGAGAAGACTTTCTCGAGGAGCTGCATGTTCACAGTTAACACTGGATTACAACAAGCTGCTGACAAAATGAACTGCACTAAAGGGCAATGGAGCGCAGATAACCTGCTCTCTACCGAGACTGTGTGCCAAAACTCACACAACTCAGAGTTAAAAGAGCTGCAGTAAAACCTATATTCCACAACCAACTGGCCCATCAGAAACCGGAGCACATTGCGCACGTTAAAGCTCACTAAAACATAGCCTGTGTCAGAAAAACATCAAGGGCAAGACTTTATCCATCACCCTGGATATGTATAAATCATCACCTGTTTTTGATATGAACTACTGTTTGATACAAAAGCAAAGTAACCTGGATGCACATTGTGGGGGCAGATTTGGCACCGCGAGCCTATGACTCGCCTTGTCTTTGTTCCGAATTTTATGGCAGCATTAAAAGCTTTACTGACTGTTCACTTCCTCGTTTTATAACTTACTTTGATCTGGCCCTTCTTTGTCCTCGTTACCTTCACAAATGTCCTTATTGTCTTCGAATCCGGTGCCTGGGCCGGAATTCATCTCCCTCGCCGAAGAAGACTCCAAAATATACTCATGTCCACCGATTTTGGGGGGCTCGCCGAGGTGTCCCAGCAACGGCTCCATCTTGACCTGCCCCTGCCCCGGGAGGGATTCGGGGCGCGGGGCGCAGTCCAGCCAAGTGCGGAGATATCGGGTATCCGTGGAAGGCACGGGCTGAGCCGGAATGTATGGATGGTAGACCGCGGGAAGCCCATTTGAAGTGTGGGGGCTGAAGGGACTCCAGGACGAGCTGAAAACGGGAGGTTTAGGCTGAAAGCTACAAGAAGGATACTCGGGATGCTCACCATGAACCCCCGGCTGCCTGGTAGTGGAGTATTGTACATTGGAAAACCTTGCTGATGTCGAATCTTCGCTCTCGTGACTTATAATAGAGTCCACATAATAGTTGCTCAGAGTTCCAGAAATGGACATTATCGGACATTATACAAAACACGGTTCATTGAATGGAAAACGTGTAAGATACAAGTATTTTTTTTCACTCCGCGTCTCCTCTCCAACTCGCTAGCGAACAAAGTAGAGCTGGGTTGCTAGGCTGTGAGCTCGGAGCGAAATGATTGGTCAGACTTTTTTCGTGAGCCTGATAAAGCGTCAATGGAGCGTAAATCAATCCGCCAAGGGACTCTCTTTTCTAGCTGTACACATATTCCTCTCTAAGTAAATTGTCTTGTTTATGCAATATGCAAAATGAAAAATGGGAAAGCGTCCATATATCTAAAGCCTACATCTATCGTTTGTTGGAGATCCAGTTAAGTTATGCATCCTTTGGACGTTGTGTATGAAAATGCATAGCCCATAGGAAACAAAGGTCGACAAAATGAGTGAGAACATAATTTTCTTCATCAAATTAATATTCTCAGAGCATTGTCACTGAACACATGAGCTCCATGGCCTATATCGTATTTGTCTTATAGCCTCAAGAAAATCTAACTAACGCCAAAATATTTTTCTTCTGGTTGTTTATATACTGACCTGCAGCCAGACCTTTAGTGTTGTTTCATGTTTCAGAGTTTAAATGTGAGAAGTCCTACCTCACGTTTCTGTTTTATTATTCTCCTCGTTCTAATTGTGTTTGGTGTAGAATACTATGTTAACACTTTATTGGAAGATTAACAGTAATTTCTCTTAACGAGCGCATTAAACATGAGTGCGTGGCAATGCCCTGCCTTTATGGAAGAACTACTTGAACTTTTTTGGTAGTTTAATACTATAATAAAATACTACATCAGGCAGCTTTGATTTTTATAGGTCTGATATATGGCCTGTAGCGGGGACCGTGAACGACTGCACTATAGCATTGCAGCGAATGAAAATGCTCAGTCAATGTTCAGATACAAAAGGTAAACAAGGATGAAGATGGATCAGGATGTATTCCAAGACAAAGATTGCAACCCAACGATGCTCTTGATTAATAAGAGGGACACAAAAACTGTTTTTTCTCCTGTCGCTTCGACCACGGCCTTGATGGGTCTCATCTCTAATAATGCGTTTTTGAAGTAGGCCTAATTTGACCTCATTTTATGTATTTATATTTTCATCATCAAGGATTCTATATTTTGCGTTTGAGTTCAACCAGCTGCCCGTGAATATAGCAATGGATAGGATTTGCCTTACTTTTGCGTAATTTATGTAACACAGTTAGCTAAAGCTAGAGTTGTGATATGATGCTTACACAACTGGAACATTGCAGTCATCTAAAAACTCCACCCATGCAAGTTGAGCAAGTGACATAATTCGCTACATTCCTGCACTGCATCTTAAAAACAAGATTTGCATAAAGCATGGAATAAGTGAAGACAGACCTCAGTAAGAAGCACCGGCTCACATCCGGATATTTACAAACGCAGGTTTCCAAATGATAAACTACGCGCAATTCATCATTGATAAGGCTGTAGATTTAGGACTCACGTAAGACTTGACATAAAATATAAAACTTTGGCAAGGGTTGTAAAATAAACCAAATCGACTCACTAAAGTATTAAGGCGATAGTAGCATGTTGTATAACATTAAAATACGATTTTAAACATGTACTCTTTAAACGCACGCACAGGTGTCCTATTACATCACTGTACATCACAAATCAACTCAATGCAGTAAAGACATTCTAATCAGATCGTTATGTATGTTAGTCTATGTTGTTTTCGTCATAAAGTCATATACGACAAATGGGAATAAAATTGGGCATTATATGCTTTTCAGAGGCGTGTATGCGTGTGTATGCATAGTCAGTTGTGTATTCTATGTGATTACTTATTTGCTTCACAAAGTCTTGTGGCACCCCCACTATCTAGTTCTGCATTGTGGCGAATTGTGGTGTATTTTAAAGCTACAGTCAATGTATTAACAGAGAAAACTGTGTGTGCGTGTGTGTGGGTTGATATGGAATATAATTGTTCGTAGAGTTTAGCAATTTGGTCTAATGTTTGCTAGCCCATTTATTTACAAATGTATTAGGCCAATCATAAATTACCTCTGATATCCTATTTGCCAAATTATATATATGCCTGCATGAAAATGCAATATTTGTGTTACGAAACAGTGGCGGCAATGGTATGAATTAAGAATACTGCAAATGTGTATTCATTGAACACTGCTTATTTATTAGGTCATATGTTGTATATTTAACAACTTTCCATTAAATGTATATGATACTATACCTTGAACCAACTGTTTATTATCATATCATAGCACAAAATATCAACTTCCTAATCCTAAATACAAATCAGTGTATGGTGAATGTAGCTTATGTAGCTAATCGTTAGTGTTTTGTGTCATAGCCTGGCATATGAAGGTTGTGATGTGGATACTCGCACACTATCTATAACACAGCTCTGCAAATGGAATGTTGAACCATGTGTTTCCAATGATATCACTGTTGTTGATCAAGTTTTACATTTCAAGATGATTTTTCTCTTACACACACACACCCACAGAGGGAGCGAGAGAGAGAGCGAGAGGGCGCACGAGAGAGACATTTTGCATTTCTGATGGATTTCCCATGACTGGGCCTCGCCCATCTTGAAGTATATTCCAAATCGCTGTCATATCGATAGAGTAATGGATACAGACATGGTACAATTGAATCTGTTCCATCATAACAGCCCGCCTGGCATTCCTGAACAATTAAACATGCGAAGGAAAAAGTATTATCAGTGAGAAACTGTTCAATTAAAGTTACGTTTGTGAACCAAATAAACATATCGTCTGCAGTATATCGCCTTTAGTTTGTTTTGTTATCTTTTATTAAGTCCAAATATGTACAGCAAAAGAATAATGTGTAGTACCGTAGTGCAATCTGACAAAAGCTAGCTGTGAACGTATTGAAGATGGTAAATGTTAATGTGCTATTAAATGTCTAGCAAATCATATGGAGGCCTCCTTCCCTTGACGGAGAGTTAAAAAAAACGTCGAAATTAGTTGGGCAGAGAATGTGTGTGTGTGTGTGTGTGTGTGTGTGTGTGTGTGTGTGTGTGTGTGTGTGTGTGAGAGAGATAGAGAGAGAAAGAGAGAGAGAGAGATTTGCGTTGCTGTGTTTTAGATGGAGCAGATTTACAGCTTCAGGGCGTGCTGTACTTCATAAAACATATTATGTTTGAAAATGAACTGATGATCGTAAAGGAACGTTCATCACACCCAAGTGTGTACGGGCGATTGGGGAGGCCTAAATGGCCAGTTCCACCACTACACAATACAAGTTGACAGTGAAAGTGAAATAGTGAAAAAAAAACTACAGGAGGTTATTTTGTATAGAATAGCCTTTTATAATTGTGAGGCTCAAACTGAAAGGCCGTATAGTCTCTCAATAGAGAATGTGGTTAGGATTTCCCTCGCTGTAATATTTCATTATGCGCAGGGCGTTGACGCATTACGCTGGAGTAATTCAGGCAGTTTCAGGTTCCTGTGATATCAAGCGTCCAGCCCAACAACTTGAAACTACCTAAATCACAGATCAGCTTCGGGTGTAGAGACTGGTTGAGGCCGAGATTAGTTCCTCACACACGGCATTAGAGTATCCAGGCCGGCCTTCTTCAAGCTGTGAATAGGAGAAAAAAAGCCACAATTCCACATTTAGAGTGAACAGCATTCACACTGGGGATTTCAACTGAAATGCACAAGGGACCTTTAACATGTTGGCAAAACATCTATACAGACTTCTTTGTCATTCCTTATAACAGGCAATACTATAGCTATTATACAACGAATACAGTAATATAATCCCGTGGACACATCCGTAATTTGACTTCCTGAGGCCACAATAAACGGGCTGTCAATTGCCCCCGATAAAACTGGGAGGGTCTAGACAGCGCAGTGACACTTAAAATGGTGCGTTTATAACATGGCTGCCCGGAGCAACAGACGAGGTAGGCTTATCTGAAGACAAAAGGCCAACAGCTGTATTTTTTTCAGCGCTGGGAAGTTCAAGCATGTGTTACTACTTTTCTCCACACACAAACTACATTTTTGAAGAAGGTAATAGGCAGAAACAAGTACAGAAATGGTTTGGATATGCACGGATATGCACGGAAAGCGCAGAGAATAGCTAAATACATTCACACTGGCGCATCAGTGTACCATGAACATAAATGAGGTACAGTCAATAAGATATACAACACTGCATGATGTTGTATGACTTCATCTCTTCTGGAAAAGAAGCATACTACCGTGCAGGAGAGGATGCAGTGGACAGTGTTGGCAGGGGGCACAGACACTGGGCAAGTCTGCGGAAACTCTGCCATCTGCAACTTGGCTTTTGAACTCCTGAATTCAAATGTAGGAAGGTGGTGCTAAATCGTGCCTACACTTGTCTGTTCTAACTGGGGGGGGAAATCTGGTGCAAAGATGTAGCTCAAACCAGTAAAATAGCAACTATAGTGGCAGAAAAGAAACAGAATTGTAATAATAAGTATCCGTGTGTCGACATTATCCTTAAGCAAGAACGTTTGAAAAGATCAATAAATTATAGTGCAACATGACTGCATGCTATAGGCCTATACCATATACTGATATCAACAATAATGTGTGTCCAAATATAGAGGAAAAATAATTTACTGTCTACATTTACGCTACCTAAGGTTGGCAGAAATGATTATAGTTTTTTGGAATGTGTACTATCAAATATGATGTGTTTTTGGAAAGACAGACGTGCCATAGAATATGCCTAAAGTAAAAAAAACTAACTGAAAATGTTTCCCATGTAAAACCTTTAGAGAAATAACAGAGATAAGCGACTCATCGTCACACATTTCAAAGATATCTACTCAGGCCTGTTATCTGCAAATGGCAACCAAAGCGCACAAGCCAGCAGAATAATGTTCTCCCAATCTACTTCTAGTGATAAAGTTCATAATAATGTCGCCCTCGCTGTCAAAGAAATCTCAGCTCTTTATTCAACATTCTATTTTAGAAAACAAACACAAAAGGATTAAGTTAGCAATCATGCATCGCTTTAAATAGTAGACAGTCTTCGTTTAGATTCACCAATGTATATTTAAAAAGAAGACATTTGTGCATGTTTATAATCTGCCCTTTATACTAACAATGTTTTGTGCTTATTAAACGCAGTTTGCAGAAAAAAGACACGTCAAAATCTTACAAACATGCATCCAAAATAAATAACAGAGTTCACGTGGGGTCCTTAAAAAACATTTCTCTATTGCATTACGCACGACATGTACACAATCTTCGTTCAGTTATGAAACGTAGCAATCATTCAGCTACACATCGAAAAACAACTACTAGACCGTTGCTTTGACAGTGAATAAATAAAGTGCTTCTATGAAATGTTATGTGAGACAATAGGGGAGAGCAAATTAAATTAAGTACGATGGTCAGGCGCCACCATATCATCATGCAAACATTTGGAACACAGACAGAAGGCGTGAATTCAGCCCATCCGTTGGAGAACAGGGCCTGTATCTCCAAGTCAATCCACAGTCCACACTTGCCTTGAGGTTGCATCATCAGCCCGTGCTTTTAGCTCGCAGTCCATAGCATATTCTGTGCATCGCGTCTGACAAGGCAACAGACATGGCGAGGGATATATCTACACATCCATCAGATGGGGAAATGCATGATTGCATCCCTGGTCCTGTATTCCCTCGTCATCTTCTTCATCTTCATGCGTCGGTTCTGGAACCAGATTTTAACTTGGCGGTCAGTGAGGTTGACGCTGCGGCTGATCTCGAGGCGGCGCTCTCGAGTCAAATACATGTTGAAGAGAAACTCTTTCTCCAGCTCGAGTGTTTGGTATTTGGTGTAAGGACAGCGCTTCTTCCTACCCGCCTTAGCTGACAGCCATCCACTGGCTGCGTTTTCAAATGTGGCATCCTCTGTCAAAACGAGAAGACAATTTATGTCTAAATAGGAAAGCGTATAGGAGCTGCATTTATTTTTTTGGTGTATCCGTGGTATGCTCGGTTCTAATTGGCTCGAGGGAATCACCTGGTTGTTTAGGCCTATTTATTTTAGTAGGCTATAAGAGAGGAAACAATCTCCCTTCGCCTATTTCTTTTTTCTCCCTGTATATGTATGTGAGCGTGATTGTGTGAAACAACAAGGGGGGTATTTTGTGTTTGTTTTGTAAGGAGTGTAGGTTTTTCTTGACAGACTATGTGTTGATTATGCTTTGGGATGTGTAGGCTATACGTTCACTTAGCTACCTGTTTATAAGAATTACAATAACTTTATAACGGATTTTATGATCACTTTGCCAGACTACTGATTTAACGTTTGAAACTGCAATTTTCCATGACACCTTAACAGGCTATAGTTTTCAATCCAATTGAGACATGTGTTAAGTCTGGCCATAACGGCAAAGCACAAAGTCGCCAATGGCTCATGAAAAAACTAGTCTATATTTGTTAGCATTTTATTTCTTGCAATGATTTTGCCTTAAATGAAATCTTTATACTCAATACTCAGAATAGGCATGCAGTCCAAAAGCACATTTGACAGATTTGCATTTTAAGGTCTGGATTCATATTATTGTTTCAAAAGAAATAAACGTTATAGGGAATGCTAGATTTCAAGAGTTAAATATTCACCTCAAAGTGTTAGTTATTCATTTGTTTGAGCATCAGATCTCGTGCGTAACGATGTTAGCCTACAACCTGAGAAAATGTACGTCAATATTGATTCACTTGATGACGTCAGTACTGCGAAAATATTTCTCTTTAGAACTAGGTAGATCCTACACATGATTTTCAAATTTCCTCCCTTTCGGTATGACCATTCGATTATTTTGTATAAACTGTTATGAAATACGCTATATGTTTTTTTTGCAAGTACTGGCATAAAATGCACGCAATAATTAGCTTTACATTTGATCGTGAAAGCCAGTCAGTTATACACCCTGGCATAAACCTGGGTCCACAGCCAATGGTACACTAGCTTTTTCTTCCTACAAAGGAACCTTCCGCTGTTTTGATGTTCAAAAGAGCATAGTAAAATGGAGTGCATTCAGCCTGGCGAGAGTGGTTCGGTGTAATAAATTAATTTTGTGCAATGACACCCTTTGTGCTCTCCTGCCTCTTCCTTTTAACTGCCTTCGTAAACAAATCACCTTGTCTCCCTAGACTGGGATCGTGTTTTCCTGTGGCTATTGCCATGGTCGCCCTCTTATCTGTTCTCTCTTTCATACCCACCTTGTATCCCCCGTTTAGGGGTTTCACCGCCTTCGGGCAAGTCTGAGATAGTCTCGTCCTGTCGTAAACCTACAGCTACATCTTCCATAGTCTGACCGCTGGTCAACGTGGTGATACTGTTACTACTGCTGTTGCTCTCGCTTCTCTGGGCCGGAAACTCACTGCTGCCCCAGCGCCAAGTCTTCGTCAACGCGCTTTGTGTTTTCAGAGTCTGGACATGGCTGCATGGGGAAGCTCAAGTTGTACAGATGGCGCGAGCCTGATGTGTGGAAAGCGCCTGGCGAGCTGCTGGCATCGTTTAACAAGCCATGATGATCCCCAACGTTACTGTACCCGTGGACTTTATTCCCAGAGTAGGAGAGCTCGGGACGGAAATAGCCTTGAATTGGATCCGAACTTCCCGTCATGGAACCCATTTCTGTCATTAGTCTGGTGAAGGCGGACACGTCCGGCGAGGGTTTGGACCGGGGATTCGATTCCAAAGTCACATAGGAGGAGTCATCTTTTCTGTTTGACGCGCTGAAAGGGCACGCGCTGGCCAGTTGGACCCGTACTGGACTGAAGTGTGGTTCGTTCCAGTCCACGAGTCCACGATTAAACTGGTGTCGCGGCAGAGTGGCTGTGTCCTGGGGCTGCGACGGCTGGTGCTGGCTCATGGTTCCGTTTACGACCGTGAGTGGCACAGGAGTGGGACCCCAGTTAGTCTGGACTTTGAAGTCCAGATCAGAACGCGCGGTGCTCTGGTGCCGATGGGGCACAGTAGGGGGCTCATTCGGACTGCAATCCATGAAAGAGTTAACCGAGGAAGCCGTGAAAACGGATCTCTCAGAGTATGACATTGCTAGGGCATGTTTTAGCGACGGCAAGAGGGGCGCTCTCATTTCGCTTCTCAAATAGAAACGGCTACAGCGAGCAGCTTCCTGATTGGGACCCAATGGCGTCTGGGGTTCACGGACAGGCTCCGCCCCTTGTATTGCAGGTTTAATCCAAATGTCCCGAATCTCCACATCAGAACTTCACGTGTAATGATTATTACACGTGATTTCTATCTACTCTCTCACGTTTAAGTTATTTTCAACTAATTGCAAATCTTGACGTCAGTGCGTAATTCCAACTCACAAAACAATACCCTTGGCCCTTACAATGGTTTCACTATGTTATTGACATCAAGTTGAAGAATTATTCATCAAATTCAGTTTGATACCAAACCTAAATCTAACAATATTGAAGCGCATTCAAATTTCAAATCCACACCAAATGTTGCATATAATCATAAGCGTGCATTACACCCCGCTCAACGTATAGGCCTATAGGTTGAAGAAATACAAGCCTTTGATATCGGTTGAATGAACAGAAGCTTATTTCATAACAATCAGTTTTCACAATTCACTACTTCTCGATTATAATTTATCGGACAAAATAAGATGCAATAACGTAACTATAAGAAGCTAAATTGGACTTAAATATAACATTAAGGCTGTTATTACGCACAGGCATCAGTACTTTACGCACAAATCCACCGGCTGTATAATAACTTTAAAAGACTGCTTGATAACATATTTTCCTAATCTCTGCTATGACAGATATTATTCTGCGGCGCAATCTATACATTTATATAATTTTCTGAGGATATTAGCGAATAACCAGTAAAAATAATGATGACCATGAAAGTAAACATTGTGTTCTCAAATATTTTTTAAGTATCCTACATTTTATACTTACTACAAACTATAAATGTATCCTGAAAATGTAGTCTCATGTATAAGACATGTAGTCTCATAATGGCAATTATTACAATATTTATAATAATGATCTATGTCATAACAATACCTATCTGTTTTGTTACAAGGACTCTAACTGACAAAAACAAAAACAAATAAAACGCATAATCTAAACGTTAACTTTAAAGACAGGCAATTTCATTATATGGAACCTCATTATTTTCAGGGAAGAAAAAAGTATTCTATTTATTTGAAATCGTTGCTAAATAATAGTCTTTGTTTTATTTTTTTTAAACCAATGTTGATGTAGTTTTGTGTGGTTTTGTAAGACAATTATTAACCACGTCTTGAATTTGATCTAGGACAAGCTCAAGTTAAAATAAAAAGTAGTAGGCCTTATACTAGCCCACAGTGGTTGGAGTGAATGGAGTTTCAGTCAGACATTTAGCCAGTGTGTGGGCCGACATTTTTCGACAGGTTGAAAAGGTGTTACTGTGTATAGCAAGTTGAACGGCGTAAGGAACAATGGGGTTGGTGGTCTTAGGCGTATACTACTTTAATAACTAAACTTTTTAAATGTTACGTTTTTTACTACTTTTGCCAGCAGTTAGTAGTGTCATTTCAGTAGCATGGGCCCTATGCTAAAACGTGTTTGCCTTACCCAGGGACAACAGATGTGGGGAAATCTTAGGGCAAATCATATTGTGGGGTATCGGTGCAAACACAACATTAATTCGGGGACAAACATAAAAGGATTGAGAAAAGTAAGAAATGCAACGGGAGGTCATGTTCAATGAAATATTTAGAAGTCATTCGCAACCAAAAACCATATCAGCCCCCAGATGTCGCTATAAAGCTGCAATATTAGAATATTATTGCCACGTTGAACACACAGAACCGAAGTGATTCTGAGTGTGAAATTTGTACCGATCACGACGGGTGCTGGTTACGTTGCATTTCTGTTTAAATCCTGTATGAAAGGTTTGTTTCAATATGCTACATACATTCACTAAATGTCGCCTTTAAACATAATCGGCAATAAAAAACCCTGCTCTCAATCGAAAAGGTCTGTATTTACCCAACACTTGAGATAAGCAGGTTAAACCTAGACAAAATAAATAAGATGGTTTGCAGGGCACTCCCAGTAAACATAAACATGATATAGCCTATACTTCATCCCTTCCAAGCCTAGACAAACGGAGGAAATATTTAAGCCAATTATTCTATTCAAACAGTACTGATTATTGGGCCTATAGACTCTCCTAGAATTACATTCATACAAATAGAACTAGACGTACATTACAATTCCACAACAAAAAAACTAAAATGTATTCAATCAATGTAGCCTATTGAACATTTCAATGTTGGTATTGTCTTAACTGTGTCTACTTTTCAATCAAATGAAACCATTTTCATCGCATTAAGTTCCTCATTACTGTGAAAAAGCTGAAACAGGTTTGCCAAAAGGCCTATCCTTCTAGGTCATTTGTTTAAAATGAATACGTTCCCTCATATACGAACTTAGATGTTACAAAGTCGCCTAAGCTTACCAGATCTCGAGGATGTTGGCGTACAAATGCTTTGAGGAAGGGGATAAAAGGCAACATTATCCAAAACCACACGCTGTTCTCATTTTCATTTGGTAGAGTCATTCCAAAAGGGTTCCGGCCGGTCTGTGGCCTAATTTTGTATTCCAGACACTGCAGTTTTGACGTTGACAGAACCAGTCTCACGCGCCTGTTTACTTTTTGTCTGGCGGGCCGCACTAAAACCATTAAGCATTAGGGACTCGCCTGGAATGATGCCCATGTGCTAGCCGTCTTGATAGAATACTTTTCTATCTGCAAAGTACGATTTTTACCCCCTAACTTAAGCGTGTGAGTAATGACATATTCCATATTCCCTGCATTCCTTTTTCATAATCACAAACAGAATTGCTGGCCCCTACGAATGGTGAGACGATCATCGGTCAAACTCGTATAACTGTAACCATGACGACGAAGCCCCCAGATTGTTGTAAAGTTTTACAACTGAGAAAGGCTCTAAATACTATAGGCTGCTAGTCTGGAAGGTAATGGAATCGATCTTATGCAGATTTTCTCTCTTTAAGATAGAATGGTAGGCTTTTTGGTGACTATAATCCATAGGTTGTCCATGCTTGCACGACCATTTTTATGAAAAGTGAATGCATTAGGATAATTAAACCCAGTTATTGAAGTTTCAAATAATCAGCAAAATGCTAACGTCTAACCTTGAGTTTAGGAGGCCGAGCACGTGCTCGAAAATGGCCTCTTGAAAACGAGTAATTTAGCCTATTGCTAAAATAAAATATAACACAAAAGCATAATAACAGATTGAATCTGAAAAGTAGAATAAATAATTTCAAATAACATTTTCTGAATTCTAAAAATCGTTTTTTATCAAGAAAGGCATTTATATTAACATCGGTCTACACTGAATGATTCATCTCTTTATTTTAAGACTTTCAGATCAGTGAAGGGTAGGTCTTCTACACCTACGCTATGGATTGGAACATGAAATTGAATTGGTCAGATTGCTATTTAACGTCTAATACGAATAACATAAACATATTATATAATGCAGTATTATTATTACTGTTAAAACAGAAAATACGTTCATGTAAAGTTCGAAAGAAACACATCCTAGCAATGTAAGGCCTCCTTCATTCATTCTGTTTAATTGTCTTGTTTTTCAGCTCAACGTTTACCGCAGTAGCCTACCACAAGTTGTGTCCGTTTTGTTAGTTCATTGAATTAGAAATACTTTTTTCTGAAAAGCAAAATAGTCCATACCATTACAACCAGCTCTGGGGATGTAGTTAGAATAATAAATAAAAAAAGCAAGATACTTTTACAATAGCATTTGTGTGGATGTTTTCCTTAAAACGTTGTTGTCATAATTGGCCTATACTGTTTTGGTAATGTTTTAGGCCTAACGGAAATAGCACACAATTTGTCTTGGCAAAAGCAAGATTACCTTATTTTTTTATGGACATATCTACAATTCTCTAAAGAAACTACTGAAAGTAATTTAATAACCAGTTGGAGCAAACTATCAAGACGCGCGTCTAAAAGACAGGGAAATCCAAATCCAAACTGTAACATTAAAGGTGTGCACTGCATCCAGGAAATTTGAAACATATACACTTGTGTAAACGCGTGTTTTGTCTTAAATATTATGAAACACATTGGGGTTTTTTTCGGTGTTTGATCAAATATTTCAATGTGGTGTCTTGTAAAATAGGGCTGAGGCCAAAGGAAACCCAAGAGGCACGGGGGTACCGTTGTCCCCGTGTACCATACCTCTTCACAACCGGCAGATGGCAATATTGTGTCATGTAACTTGGGATACGAATCCATGTTTTGCCTTCATTTGAGTTTGCTCTAAAAGCGAAGTTGTGAGAAGAGGATTGGCAATGGCAGGACAAACATAAGTAGCCCAAATACACATTTCAAGAAAAATGAAATTCTCGTTAGTTTTTGCTCAGGTGGGTATTTGCAACGACCCTTAATGCATCCAGGCATTCTTATGAAATGTTATAATTCGCAGTGGTTACCCAGTCACAAATAGTTTGACCTGGGAGCAGCACATGAATGCTTGAGAAACTGTAAAAACATTATGTCTTAAGCATTCAAATCCCTACATATCTTTAATACCAGCACATTGCAACAAAGCATTCTGCAAGTCTTTAAAATGTCTGTCTATCTGAGTTCCTTCACAGTTCTGTGTCGCCTTGCATCATTTATGATCTCACGGCCAAGCCTCTCCAGGGCTGAAGAGGAGGCGATGATTGGTCTTCTCTGAGCCAACCACCAGTCATATCTAGTTGGAGGCTGAGGTAGCGATTGGTTAATTATGCCTATGTCAAGCCCATTCGCTTCCAATATAAACAGGGTTATCATTAGTAGCCTACACCAGTGCATTGAAGGCAGAGCCGATTTTACCAAGGTAGTGTAGGTTGACTCAGCTAGCTAGTACAGGCTTGAATATTGAATATGTTATCATTGTTCAACTACTCACATGAGAATCGCGTCACCAAAACCCAATCAGACAATAGTATAAAGACAAATGTTTTCTTATCCACTTCCAGCCATCATACAAATGTGACTATTTATTGCAACTGAACAAATAATGTTAACCATTTCATTTTAAGGCACAAAAAGAAACATTTCTGTGTGTCAGAAGGCCAAGAATCCAGATCACATTATTTAACACCAAATACAAAAGTTTAATGTTTAGAAAGACAGGTAGGACAGCTTAATTTATATACCCTACTCAGACCTTAGATTTTCAGAAGAGGACACATAAAAAACTGTAGTATTTCTTCCTTTCCCTCTTTTGTATGTGATGACAGACAATCTTGATCTTGACAGGGGTGAAGTATTTTACTGTTGTGTATTTCAGTGACTCTACTGTGTGTGACAGACAATTAAGTTGGCGAACACACGCTTGGTGTCGCGCGTGCCTATCAGCGCGAGAACAATTCAATAAAGAGTCTTCCTGTAAAACGAGCGGCCTATGTCGTCACTGGGGGAGACTGACGAGTTTTGGGGTTGTAAAAAACACCGGCCGCCTTCTAATCAGTCTCTCGCTCTCAGATCTCATTTGACCTTGAGTGACCGTGGAAGAAAACAAAGCCAGCATTGGCCCCTGAGAACTGAGACAACATGCTGTCTTATATCATACAACGTTTTAATATTTGTTCAATACGAGGTTTTTTTCACTTTTGAGTTCAAATTATATTTCCCGTTCAGCTGCCTGCTATGTTTTCGTCCTGTAGCATTGGTGTCGCCTAACTTTGGTTGCACATCACGTACAACGACACAAGATGGCGAAAGAGAACCAACTGCTAGAAGATCACACGCGCTCTCTTCCTCTCTGACAGTGCATATGAATTCATATCAAATGGACCAATTATATTTTAACACAACTGTATACTCGCAATTTATTGCACAGCCCAGAAGCTCAAATGCATTTATAAACCAGCATTTATAAACTACTTAAACTACTTACTTCAAAAAGCTTCTGTGGATTGCATTTGAGAACCAGCTTCAGTGGACCAGAAATAGGACTAAATAATTTGAATTTAGGGACGTTCTTCATCAAATCACTTATACTGTAAATTATCAGAAATATATCACAATAATCACTGCGATCAATTATTGAAAATAATAAATGCACTGCATGTAAAAAAATGTTTTATTGTCTATGCCATTAGGAACATGTGGTTCTAAGTCAGAGACCGATTTGCAAGTTTTGCTGATTATGACAGAAAAATACCTACACCCTTTAAAACCAATCATACACACACACACAATTTCACTACCGAAAGGGTGCATTATGAAGTATGATATTCTGTATAAGCTATAATTTTATTTGGAGAGATAAAATGGTAAAATGTGTACATCTCCCGCTAATCACTGAATTTGATTCTTTCCATTCACAAAAAATATATAGAACCAGAATAAGCTATTGTCAATAACAGAGAAGATGTATCGTTCTTCGACCCTTTGCAATTATGTAGGAACTATACATTTACATTTCTTTAGTCCAGTCTTTTATCCAAAGATATAGGTACACAAATAATACAGCTCTATAGTTGCATACATGTGGCACTATCCTGTTTGGATACATATGAAGTGACCAGGAAGATGTATTTCCTTGACATGGAAGCTGGTGGGTGCCATGCTTTGTTTTTCACAGTGTTGCAACGTGATTTGTTCGATAGTGGGATTGAGGACAAAATCATGTTATGGAGAAGAAGGAAACAGTATGGTAATGTTCGTTGATGTTTCTAATTTGTTTTCAATTAGACAACTTCTATAAACATAAAACTCAAAATAAAAACAACAGGACCGAATTCCTCGAGGACGGTGCGTAAAATAGCAACACAGCCAAATAAGGAAGACTGAAAGATTTAATTTATATTTGTACTTTTAGGCACCTGGCGTCAGCACTTGTCCATCACAATCCGTTGGCCTCCAGGGCGAAACCCTGTCTGGCGTGAAGTGCTGATAAACCACCCACGTCATGACACAAAAATTCAGCTTGCCGCAGAAAATATGGGAATGGCGTCCAGAAAATACTAGCAAGGTCACTGGGCCTCGGCCTCTGACATGCCGGTGATTCAGGTAGCAGACACCTCTGCTCGAGCGCGGCCCTGCACATCTGGACCACATCCATGTGATGCCAGCGGGCTCGTGCAAGGGGGACTGCTAAAAATATCCACGCCTTTCATTAGCATCGCACAACACATCCAGATGTAGGCCTACGGATTTTAATGCTCCTGGACACCATGGAATGGGTTTGAGGTAGACAGGCAGGTTGATGGGAGGGATGGGGATTGTTTTCAGAAGTAACCAAACGTGCTCGATGGTTTAGACTGTGGATATACGAGACTATTGGAATAGTACAGACTGTTACAGTACAGGAAATATTGTACTATTATGAACTACAGACCCGAAAGGCGTATGACTGCTTGTTGCACGCGTTGTAATTGATATTCATATACTAACCAAAGATAACCAGAACATTTCAACTGTTGCAATAACAACATTCCACGACTGGAGGTCAGTAGGGTGAATTTGGGCAATCTGGGACATTGGGTAATGTGGGACACTTACACTCCAGAGAGTTTTTTTCCCTTCTATGACAATGTCTAGTCCAGATAACTTTTACCCTAGCTTTAGCATTGATATTCTGTGACTAAAATCACAAAACGTGATTGTTGTGGTGGCACAGAACAGGGTCAGTGCACTAGTCAATCAGGAAGCTCCAATGAGAAAATGCAAAACCTGTCCCAGATTACGGAAATTCACCTTATACGTAAATTATTTTAAATTATCAATGACGGCGAAAATTATAAAGTACAGGTCGCGCAACAACACAATGCGGCCCATTGACTCACATCCCTCCAAAACCAACTCACATTTATAAGGTCAACGTAATTGTTGTACCCTGTAAAATTTCACAGATGAGTTGTGTGTTGTATGCCAATACATTTGGTTTTTTACTGCTTAGTTTTAAAGTTATGTTGATGTCGGTTTGAGCAGGCGGTGTTTAGCCTCTCAATCGGAACGGATTCTATGATGTGGTGCCATTGCGCGCGGGTGGGCTGGTGCTCATTAGCGCGTGAGAGAGTTCTAACTTGTGTTTCTGTTTGTCAACATCAACACCCCTACCGCTGCTCTCCGGTCCTCTGAAGATGCATGAACAAACGTTGAAAACTGACCACATTTAGGTCACGCATATAGCAAATAGTCTGTGAATGCTCAGTATGCCGATGGACCTGTTCCTAGCCTATATCATTTATTTGGGTTTCATCATTCATAATTACACGTATGTTTACCTACACGCATACAAGCATTGCTCAAATAGTATTAATGTATTGAACTGTTTGATGTTGGCATCTTTATAACGGACATATACAGCAAACCCATGAGTAGCCAACCATGAGGTGGACTGAAAATGTAGGCCAACATTAAATACTGTTGATGCGAAATAGGTTTCACAGAATACTAAGAATAGATAAATCGTATACAGATTTACAAGTCAAAACAATATTCAGGAACACGGAAAATGTGTATATATTCTAATTGGTTCGCGTAAAACCGGTAGAGATAGTAGATCCTTTGAAACGGAGAGTAGGTCTATAGGATATTTAGGTTCCATGTCGATATTGTATGAAATGTGTGCATTCGTGGTTTAAAAAACATAACCAACATATTGTCTGCTGAACAAATAGTCAAATACTATAGACTAAAACTGTGTAGTTAATAAAAGACTAATACACCCTTGGCCATGGCAATTACATAAACTTCGGAGGAAACGTAGGCCTATGTTTAGCTTTTTTCAACATCACAGCATCACAGTATCATCACAATATCATATCATCAATAGAGAAAGGTCTTGTACGCTATAGGTTTAACTCATATCCAGCCTGCGATGATTGTCCTTTCGAGTTGCTGGTAAAATCAGTTCTATAGTGTCTGCAGTGTCCGTATCCCCCCCCATGCCACCCCAGAGTATATGCAGTCTCGATTCTAGCCCTTGTAGCTCTTGACCACGGGTTTCTATGGGCAACGTTGGAGGCCCAACCATAGTGTTTACAGTCATTTCCCCCAGCTCTTCCTGCGTCCAGTAGCTGTTGTGCGCCTCGGGTCCTTTGGCCAGTTTCGTCCAGACAGAGGCCAGACTACTTATTGTTTACAAGATGTCTCAAGTTCAACTGCAAAGTCTACCACGTAACAAAAGACTGTCCACAGTGCAGACTAGGGGGAGGGGTAGTCTGCAAAGGGAGGTGATAAAGAAGAGGGAGGAGGAGGAGTAGGCTGGACGTGAACTTGAGAGAGGCGAGTCTCGGATTTTTGGAATGAAGAATAACCCGCAAGCCAGTTGGAGTAGTATTGACATTGAAGTTGTCACATGACTGGAAAGCTTGCCTGTACTTATTACTTTCCAAAACACGCGAAGAGCGTCAATGACATTGTCTAACTACATCCTATAAGCCTAAAAGCTGCCTTCATGGAATACATTTGATATATAAATCATATTACAGTCAGTCCAAATGATTTACAATGTTATAGTCTAAAACAAGAGATTTGCAATTCAGTCTTACTTACAAAAACATGGTAGGGCCCACTACATTTTAGGGATCGGTGTTTTGTCAAGGATTTAGAAATTCGTCTGATACAGTTTCAAATAAAATGTCTTTGTCCTTTATTTCTTCCAAATTATTTGATTTAAACTGGTTTGCACTTAAACATATCAACAACAAAAATTGGTTCCAAAACTAATTGGTTTCATAATTATTATTTTGTGCTGATCTTTTTTCTCTCTCTCGAGATCTGCGCGTTAACAAGTTACAAGCATTCAGAAATCTTATTCAATATCAAGTATGTCATATAGGCCTAGGTTTGTTTTGCTTATTTGCTACTGAAGCCTATAGTCGGGATACGATATCTAATTTCGTATACAACTTCTGGAATTTCAAATAAGAGTATAGGCTAATACAGCTTCATTGTATTGCTGGTGGAAAACTTTTTTCGTGCGTTCAGCCTAATTTTGTTCCGCTTTCTGAAAGCGGAGATGGGCCACTGTTAAATCGCAGGGTAAACAACCAGCAGACGCGCCATTTGTTAGGATGCTTTTGTCAAGTTCAATGTTAACTGGTCCTGCAAAGGAAGGGCATTCTGTCTTTATGGCCAAGCACAGTTAGGTGCAAGCCTCGTCTATGTTAGCCTAAGTAGACCCTACTGGTAATGTTGGATGGACCACGTTAGACAAATGGACTGATTTGGAAACCCGAACAATTTCATCATGACGGATGGAAATCCTCAGACTGGGACAAAACTATTAATATATGTTCATTTTGGCGGATGCGTGTATTTAAGATGGCATTGTCCATGGCCAGAAGGGCCTTTGGCGAGATCACACTCCTCAATGGGGACAACTCCCTCCATGCTCTTCTGAGGGAAACGTTACAGGGCACTGCAATGTTAACTAAATAAACGCTTAAAACGACACAGTGATCAGTACAGGCAAAACATAATGTTATCCACGTTAGAACGTTAAAGTAATATGAAAACAACAATGGTCATATTATTTCAGCTTCCTTTCAAACACAAGCCTGTAGGACCACATGGTGTGAGCAAGTTGGATTCAAAAGCATCTTTTTAAGCGGAATATTTATTTCACCATCGTAGTTCTCCATACTGTTATATTTAAATACATGTAGCCTACATTGCTATGGCCTGTTTTTGATGGTCACTTGAAAACAATCTGCTAAGCGGATCGTAGGCGGTAGACAGGGCATGTGTGTGTCCACAGAAATGTAAAAACGCTTCAGGCTGTTTAAAAAAATACAGATCTGACAACTAACTCTTATTTATGTGTTTAAGATTCAAGATTATGGACTCGATGTAGCTCTATGAAAGCCATTTAAAAATTAAGGCACTAGTGGGCTACTTCGACATAAACACATAGTTATAGGCTATTGTGCAAACTGCCAGCACAATGTTAAGGAAAAGTCGTTGGTAAAGTTTGCTCAACTTTTGCTTGACTACCGTTTGTCGACCTTAATACCGTGAGTATCTGATCCGAAAAGCTCGTGTAAGGGGTAAGTTTGAGACTAGTTAAGCAAGATGCCGCACAGCTTTCTTATGCGCTTCCGGTTTGTTTACGAATAGGCTACAATGTATACTGTCACTAAAACTCATATTACGCAGGCTAATCTAATATTTGACAAAAGATAGAATGTGAAACCTATGTTGTGTGCCGACCCAAGTAAACCGTAGAAGATATAAATGGTTTGCGATAAGAAGGTGATGATGTAAAGTCTTCGAATAACGATGGACCTTTTACACCCTGACTAATCTAGACCGGCGTTAAGTGCAGTGCGCAGCCAGAGCGAGCCTTAGCTCTGCTCACTGTCAAACAATTAAACTGTTCTGAACTGGACACTTACGTAAATCACGCCTGAAAAAAGACTATAAAACAGATCATTGTGTGTAAATCTGCTTATCTGAATGAGTGGCGTGCGGAGGGGATATTTGACTCATTTAAGAACTGTAGCGAAGCCTATAGTAAGGGCATGTAGGGGCAGACGGAACAGGCTGAAGACTAGCCTACTTCAAGTTGTGTTCGGTTTCAATAGCCTACCTAATGATTTTGTGAAGCTATAGTCACTTTACATGGATAACAGGTATATATTTGGAAAAATACACTAATAGACATTCATTGTGCAATACAAATGGATGGATGAACACGTGATGGTCAAGGTCAAGGCCTGATAAAGTGTCTGTATTTGCCTCGTGCTCAAAGAACGCGACATTAGGCTACATATACTTTTTGGGGTTACGATGTTAGTAGTTGGTTATAAATTGTATTGTAGTCTAATTTCCGCATTTTAGGCAATATTATTGTTCACAATAAATTGGTCACAAATGAGTTTGGATGGAATTCTTCTGTATGGAATAACTGATGCACTATAGTAAATAGCCTACGCATAGGCCTATATGTTATTCTCATAGACGCAAAGTATGACAGCTGGTCTGAGAAAAATACTGTTCCTGACCGAAACAATGGTCTTGTGAATCATGGGCACACGTGGACACGATTCTCTCATGTTTCTATGAAATGTTAAGAAACTTTTAGGTTGCAAAATCAACACGCTGGACTCAAGACTACAGACCAAAGCGCCTCACAATAGGCTACGCCAAAAATCCCTGAGATGGTTTTCCCACGCCATTTCAGTCTGACGTGTTTGTATTGAGAATTTATCTAAGATAATAATCTAATAATAGGCTACATAACATTAAATGTCTACAAAGTAGGCTGGATTAAAACAATTTATTAAGCATCGCGCTATATTTTGATAGTACTGTTTTACAAGCGTTATAAACAGTATAGACAAGGAATATGATTGCATAATACGTTTCCTATACTACTGCAGTACAACAATGACATACCTAACATTCACATGTAGTAAAATCCATGTAAAGGACGAGTTTAACAGTTAAGCAGACGGTAAGTGTTACATTAAAGCAGGCAAGTGCTGTATTTACATGTCTCTAAATAATTGTCTTTAGAGGGTTTTGGTTCGTTGGTAAATTCTCCTTTTGTTAAAAAGGAATTGGCGGTGCAATTCCTCTATCTTAGCTCTCGCCTTTTAGTCACATCACGCACCAAAAACAATGAAGTCCCTTTAGCGTCCAAATCGATTAGCTCAAACCAGCATGTCTACGGCGCGTTGCTCTTGACTTTGGCCACGAATTTCTTCTCTTTGACCCTCCTATTTTGAAACCAGATCGTGATCTGCCTTTCTGACAAGTTGGTTACAGCCGAAATCTTTCTCCTCTTGTCTTTTGTGATGAATTTGTTGGCGGCGTACTCTTTCTCCAGTTCCTTTAGTTGTACCTTGGTGTATGGTATCCTTTTCTTCCTACCGCGGCGAAAGGAGTTTCCGTCATGTTGATGGGCAACAACATCTGTAATGGATGACAAAGTATTTTCTTTACATTACAATTGCTTGATGGGTGATGATTCATAGTACATTCTAAAGCATGGACTTTCCTAGCCGTTAGGCTAGTGATAACTAATATGTAAGAAGAAACCGTTCTATTTTTATTTTGACATGACAATAAAAGATGCCCACATCTTGACACCTTAACACTCGTGACCATGTACCAAAAAATGTATGAGACTAACCATCATGGATGCTCACGTAAGCTTCTAGAAATGAATGAGACGATATAACAAACATGAACACGATGGCCTGTCCAATATGGATTGTATTTCGATCAAGAAAGGCTTGACATTCGAGCGTTAATATCACGCTGCGTTGGACATTTAATGTAATGAACATTAAGATAATTAACAGCACTCAGTGGCGTCATTACGCACAGCACATTGTGGAATATTTACCAGCCAGTGCAGACTTCCAGAGGTGTCCTGCCTGGCTCTGGTCTTTGGAGCAGTACATCTGGCTTCCCCAGCCGTTCGTCAGTGCCCACGGCTGGTAGCTGTCCATCGGCAACAACGTTTCGTGTCGAGGCTCCCCAGACCCCAGAGTCTGCACCACGGACACGTCCAGATAGCTCGCCATTGACTGGTATGGGCTGGGGTAACCATGGTAAAATGCGAACTCTTTAGCCCTGCTGGGGTATTCTTCAGACGTGACCGGAGTGTCCATGTACTTCTCTGCGGAGTAGCTGAGCGCGCTGGGCTGGGTGCAGGATTTGAGCGAACCCCGCCCCATTCGGCAGGGATAGTAGCCGTTACCAAAGTAGCCATAAGGTAAGGCAGTTGTGGAGGAGCCTTGGGGTACCGCGGGACATGGGGCACACTGTTTGCCCGCTTCTACTGAGTTGGAGCCCGATACATCCACACCGGGGTAACCAGAGCCGTGCACCAAGCTAGAGGGGTGGCCCCCTAGAGCGGAGTGAGCCATCAGATTCCTGCACTGGTTGGCTGCGAAATTGCCGCTACCAACCAGACCTTCCATGTTCTTGTTTAGATCATCCAAGTTGTTTTCATACACAAACATAACCGTGTCCGCCCAGCGAGGATTCAGGACCAAAGAGGCTGTCATATCACGCTCACCATTCGGACGGAGGATTCTGTTGCAAAGACCCAAGTCCGGAGAGGGACACCAGGTTACATGCACAGCCGCATTGACGCAACGGTCCAGGGCATGGAATGGCGCATCTCCATTGGATGATGACAACATCACGTGACACGCGAAACGAAAACCTTCTTGGACATGTCAGTCAAAGAAATATTTTTTATTGCTTAGAAGAAAAGGCACAAGACGCGCATCAGCATATTTGTCGATTTCCATCTCTCCAAGTGCTTTACGTATGAATTCTTACATAGAGCTGTTCGTGAACAGTTCATACACTATACTTGTTACAAAAAGATACACTTTGAATACATTTAGGCTAATCAATACAGGACAATCTAATGTAGAAAATGATGATTCAAACGCTGGTGAACGGTCCAAATGTCCTGCTCTGGAATAGGGCAGAACTTCTAGTTTCGACACAATATTCCTCCATGTGTTTTTTCTTAAGCCAAAATAAGTATTTCAACACAAAAAATAGACCTATGGAACTCAAATATATTTCAACGGTCAGTTATATCCACAACTATCTGAAAGAAAAACACGTTTGACATTTATATCTAAAAATAATTATAGCATTACAAAGATATTATGTATTATCAATAGGCTACTATTAGCTACTATTAGTAGCCTATTATTCTGACCAATACTTTTGTTTGTATTTTACAAAATGCGTTCCTTGCTTTATGAACAAAGACTATACACTATACACACAAAAAATATTTAAACATTATATTATACTGTTAACCAAATCTGTTAACCAAATCGGTGTTTAACACAGAAACCAACAGATTAAGTTACATCGGATGCCTTTTGGATTTCAACTTTAATTAGATTATGTAAAATGTGGAATATTTCCCAATGGTTATAGACGCATTTAAAGACTTATAATTCTGAGTGCCAAATGCATGAAGAAAGTTTATCGTTGTTGTAAAAGTATTGCAAATCATAACATGATATTCCTACGTGCCAATACTCCACAAATTCAAAATTTGGATTTATAAAATAACAGTGCTTTGGACATTTAAAGAGTAATTTATGTGTATTTTTAGAATATCATTCATGGCTAAAACATATAACTGAAGGAAGCGTAAAGAGGATTTATGGAAAGACTCAAGGGTCTTGAGATTTGTAAAATATGACTGAAGTTCAAAGCGCTTTGGTGAGCTGACATGTCAAGTGATTTTTTCTCTGATCATTTTTGTGCTGATAGTTAAAATTTATGAATATTGTGTTGAAAGGTGCAAAGAAAAGCAAGGGGTTCGTTTGCTTGGTTTTACGGCGTGAAAGACGCATAGTCTTCATATCCTATTTATTTGACAATTAATGTTGGTTTTGTAGCTCAATGCAACACAAACGTAACTTTCAGAAATTCACTTGTATCTTGTATGCCACACAGTATATCTTAAAAGTGAGGAAATGCACATAGGTCTAGGTACTGGTGCTTAAAAGTAGCCTATAGCTAGTTGGCCAATGGCTATAGTGTCACCACCTTAGGATACATTTGAGTTTTATCAATTCTGTAAACGTAATCAAGCGTATTTCTGCCAACTGATTTTAAAGTCAGGCGGATAAATATAAAAAGACAGTAAAATTAAAATTATAGACAGCCTGGAAAGCACCCAAGACGCTTAAATATAAGTAAAAACTTTTTTTTGTCAACATAAAAAAAAAGGTAAAACAGGTATTGTAATTAGACTTGTGCATATTTACACCTGTCCTGGAACGTTATGATTTAAAACAATTTTTTATATGATTTCAATGTGTTTAGGAGACGTGCATTTATTCATTTATCATAATGATATTGCTCTTCTAACCGTGCTGCAGAGACACACGTGCCCGCGCGCACACATGGGAGGTGACGGTAGTGCAGTGAAATAAACTTTAGATAACCAGAGTTGAAGTGAACTAGTTCGTACTGTTAGTACAACTCTTGCAAGTAAAATGTCAAAGTAAAATGCCAAACATTACACCCATTCAACCCACATTTAGGTTAACATATTTAATGAAAATTGTTTAATCCTCTCTTAGAGCAGAAATTAATGAATACATGTGAATCACAAGCTAAGCATGCTACACTGTAAAAAAAATTCTGTCGTTTTTACGGTAAAATACTGGCAGCTGTGGTTGCCAGAATTTTACCGTAAAAAATATGGTGACCATGTATAAGGCATTACGGTATGATTTTTGAGAACTGTAAAATGTAATGTTTAAAATTGTGATATTTACAGTAAATTACTATTATAAAAAGTAGATATCATAAACCTGTTTACAGTAATTTGCTGTCAATATAACAGGTAGAATGTAAACTATCTTACAGTAAACTACCGTAATAAATATGGAGACCACGTATAAGACATTACGGTATGATTTTTTAGGAACTATAAATTTCATGGTTGAAAACTGTTTTTCCAACGGTAAATTACTATGTAAAAACCAGATCTATTGTAAACCAGTTTACAGTCATTTTCTCTTAAAATAACAGCAATACTATGAACCTTTTTACGGTAAACACAAAAAATTGTATAATTTACAGTAAATTACTGGCAGCTGTGGTTGCCAGAATTTTACCGTAAAAAATACAGTGATAACATATAGAACATTACGGTATGCCAGTAAATTTCAGTTGAAAATGTTTTTTCTTTGTGGTAAATCTCTATGGAAAAACATATATTGTTAACCTAATATACTGTAAACTTTCAAATCAATTCCAATGCATCAATAACCAAGCAAACTTACTTCTAGTACCATAAATACTTCAATTTACTGAATATTCTGAAAGGTTGCTTCTGGGAACAAAAACCAAGTCAAAACTAGTCGCACAACTCAAACTTTAATCAAGTCACTGATGTTCAGAGCAGTTTCCAACAAAAATGGCAACCAAATAGCTGTTGCCTTGATCTTAGTGTTCAAGTAATAACTTCTTATTGTTTGACTTACTGAAAGTACAGCCTTTAACAAAAAATACACAAAATTGCTGCTTATTGCTTGTGTAATCAAAAGGCATGAGTAATTCAACAGAAAATGCACAATGAGCCAGTTTACATTTGACAATTTACACAATTTAACAAAACCGCTTATTTTAACCCTTAAGTCGACCGAAAAGAAAGAATACAGAAAATTATTATTATTGTGTAGGGCCCTATGAAATCCGTTTTATTTTTTTCCAAATTCCGTTTTATTTTTTCCCAAATTCCGTTTTTTCCGTTTTAATTTCATGGATTCCGTTTTTTACACTTTAAGCTGATTAAATCATCACAACAAGTGTCAAGTAAGTGCAAACAAATACAATTCTTACAATTTTATCAGATAGAAGACTGAATTTATTAAAACATCAAAACATTGCACTGTTTTTAGTGCTTCAAATAATAACATGACTGTAAAACAAAGAAAAAAACAGTCAAATTTCTATAATAGAAGATTAAGACATTTTGTGCTTCAAGTTAACCATTTCAGTTTTTTTTTACATAAATAATAAAGTGCTTTTCACAGTGTCCTTAAAGTGTAAAACATGCATAACTGAGGACTTGAGGTTTTTGTAACAATAAAAAGTGCTTATAAGCTGTACTTCATTTTAACAAATCATAACTGTGAATAAAAACATTTTGTAACAATTACCAAAGCACTGTTTGAAGAATACATCAAACCAGGGGACAAACAATGCAGCATTAAATGAAACCTTAACCTGCAATACAACCTGAATCAGGAAAATCAACACCATTGAACAGTACTGTCCCTTTGAGCTCAACTCCTAAGTCTTCCATCTGTCAGAGACATCTCCATTGAAGTACATGATTGTCAGCCTCTTTGTGTTGAGCTCAGTGAGGGCCTCTCTCTTGTCTGTGAGCAGAGTCTTGTACTTGCTGAAACTCCTCTCACAGTCAACTGAGCTGACTGGGAAGTAGATGTAGGGCACTGCCACTTCTGCAACTCTTGGGAATCTTGATCTGATGCCCCTCCAGTAAGCATCCAGCTCCATGTCAGCTGGCAAGGGCTCCCTGGATACACAGTGATGGAAGGCAACCCACTCTTCACTTAGCTCTGATGATGGACTTGCCATGGGTTTCAGTGTGGTGGTGTAGACTTCAATTGGCTTTTCCATTGCTGGAGCCTGCCTTGGGTCAAACACTCTTACCAGCCTGTAGACCTCCCTGGCTGGATGTATGTCCCAGTGCTTTGAGAACTTTGTGAAGGCCAAGTGGAAAGCGTCATGTAGACTTTCAAGGACCACATTCCTCTCTCGAAAACCCATCTTCCTCAGGAGCTCATCGGTCTTGGCACCAAAGCCACATGTTTTTGCCGTTCCATTTACTAGGTAAGAGCCTAGATCTTCCATGATGTTGTAAGCAGACACTGCTGTGGGACGGTGGGTTCCCTCCAGGACTGTCAGAGCTGTCATAATTTTTGAGCAGCCCTCTGAGATGAAGGTGAGCTTCACAGTGAGGGCCTGCACCTTCTCCTCTGTATCCACCTGGCTGAGGATGTTTGTGACTGCCATGGATGAGGATTTTTCTGCCAACAAAAACTCTCTGTACAGATGAACATGCTCTGCATGGTACTTCACTGCCTCAAACCAGCTGTTCCATCTGCTGCTCACTGCTTCAGGGGGAGCTTTTGTCTGCACATGCTCCCTGTTAATGAGGAAACCCACCCATCTTCTCTTTCTGGCAGGCTTCTTGAAGAAGACAGATCTCATCCATGTCACCAGTGATGCAGCTTCAGAGAAGTATTTGTAGTGCTGCCAGGTCTCACCCACCAGATTGATGACGTGGCAGAGACAGGTTACATGGACACTGTTGGGCATCAATCCTTTCAGGACCTCCCTGTATGCCTTCAGACAGTATGCAGCATTATCTGTGACCACTGCCCAGGCATCATTCAGGTCCAGGTTGTTGCTGTGGAGGGAGGCTAGTATAGCTTGGGAAAATGTTGAAAAGTTGCATCTGTCCATGAAAACAACATCCACCAGAAAGTACTGGTTTTCAACACCTGCAATGAAAGATAACAAAGAAAATTACTAATTAGTAATAGTTATTCAAACCTAAATTTATATTCTACTCTACTTATTTTATCCTAAAATAATATTCTGACAAAATGAGTGTCTATTTAAAGCAAAGCAAATACTGCAAAATAGGCCTACAGCCATAGGCAGACAGCTGCAGACGTTATGCATTGCTATTATTTCACCAGAAGAGGTCGTCCTTATCATATTTTACATGGGGACAATTAACATAGCAGAGCGTACAAAAACAACGCTATTGCAACAATATAATAACAGGCTGCTAAGTTAACTCACCAATGACGATGTTTAGGACGCTGCAATCCCGTGCATCCGTTGTTTCATCCACAACCACAGCGAACTTCTTCCCTCTGATCTTGTTTAAAACGGCATTCATGTGTTGCTCAAACACTCGAGGCAGGTGAGTCTGGCGGAGGCTACTCACATGTTGAGGCAGCGCTCCTCCCTGTTTGCAGTGTTTGACTAGAAACGGGCGTAACTTTTTAAGTTTTTCAAGGGGGATGTCAGATTCGGCGCACACAGCCACAAAGTCCTCAATAAACTCTGTTCTTGAATCTGATGAGCTGATTGTAGCCGGAATTGTGGTTTGAAGGGGCGTGCCATGGTTGCGGCGTTTGTCGTGGTTTTTTATATGATTTTTTGACTTCAAGTGGTCATCGCACGTATCTTTGCGTTTCCAATCGATCGAATGTTGACATACTCTACAAAACAGTTGATTGCCTGAGTGATAGTAGTCATTCGGATATTGTTCGGCTCTGAATTTGGGGGTTAGAGCCGAATTACGAAGCTTTTTAGCAGATTTGGGCATTTCAGCAGTCAGCCGCGGCCGCCTCAACTTCCTGCTTCTTCTTCTGCTTCTTTTTAGAAGCGGGAGCGGGAGCGGGGCCTATTGTTTGCATTCCCGCCACCTAGGCTGGGGCGGTGGACAGGGGAATTGTTTTTTTTTCTTCCAACATTGTTGTGGGAGTGACTGCTAAACATTACGTGACGTTAATGTCACCCGTGTTGTTTCCCTTTTCCCTCGAAACTGAATTTCACCAAAATAATGGCGAATTCCGTGGCATTCCGTGTTTATCCGTAGATTCCGTTTTAATGGTCCGATTCCGTGATTCCGTCCGTGTTTTCGTTATCGCGGAAATCATAGGGCCCTAATTGTGTATACCGTTTCATACCAGTTTATACAGCTGGCGCTGTGCGGTCAGACAACAGTTCAGTTTGATAGGTCCATCTGTAACATGTCCCTCTCCAATCCTGGTCAGCGAGATCTGCGATGAGGGTAAGGACCCTTAAGTTGACCGAAAAAAAATAATACTGAAAATTATGATAATTTGCAGCCCTTGTGTATACTGTTTCATACCAGTTTATACAGCTGGCGCTGTGCGGTCAGACAACAGTTCAGTTCATGTCCCTCTCCAATCCTGGTCAGCGAGATCTGCGATGAGGGTGAGGACTCTTGGGTTCACCGACAGCTGTTTCTTGTTCTTCTTTGTTTCAACTTTTGTGCCCCTCTCCGGATTGATCATGAAGAAACACCTTTGAACATAATTTCATAATCAAGGAATCGTTTTATTTTATTATCTAATAAAAATATTAATAAAAACACTTATTTACCTCTGAATGAACTCAAGTGTGGAGCCCAGATCCACGGGATAATGGATGTTGAGGCAGTAGTAGGTTCCAAACATCAAACAGATGGCAGAGATGAAGTTGGGGATGTGGTCATTCACGACCTTGCCATCTACACTTAGCATAAACTGTCTTGAGGCATAGCAAGACGTTCCTGCAAAGAATAGACAGGTAGAATAACAGACCAGCCATTACCATCCAGAACATTACATTTACATTACATTTATTCATTTAGCAGACGCTTTTATCCAAAGCGACTTCCAAGAGAGAGCTTTACAAAGTGCATAGGTCACTGATAATAACAACAAGATAGCCACAAAAAACATTGCAAGTAGCCAAAACATGAAGCACACATTGTGAACAACCAAAGTAAGTGCCAAAGGGAAGAACCACAAGAGCATGTAGTTAAACAAATCACAATTTAAACAACATGAACCGCTATAAGTGCAAGTGTACCTTTCCTAGGTACCATTGTAGAAGAAGTCTTACCAAAATTGCTAGGCTTTGAAGCAGCACTTTAAAACATGACAGTGAATGACAGTTTTCATGTAATACTTCCTAACATTAGCTTAATGAAACTGATTATCAACACTTACCACATACAATGATGCATGGTGTCACAGGCAAGCTTTCCGCTTGTACTTCGTTTGCCAGACATGTTTGTTCCACATAGTGGAAGAGGTTCTCCTCTTTTTCATTGAAGTACGAGAGAAGAAGGAGTATCATATCCTTGACATCTTCTGAGCAGCCCTGTAACGGTCCTCTCAGAATTTCCAGCTTTGTGACAGCCTGAAGAACTCTTTTGCTCTTGTCTGCACAAAAGGTTCTCATTAAGTCCAGAAGCCGTTTTCCCTTTTTTTCAACATTGGTGAGGAAAGTCTCTTTCAGTGATATGCCAGTGAGCTCTTCGAAGTGGACCGTCATGCCAATCTCCTGGAACAAAAAAGGCCACTCCTCCATGAGGGATTGCAGATCTGTTCCCTGGTTTATCTCTTTACGTTGGGAGTAGTAGGTACACTTCATTAGAGTTTCAACCTCGACTGGGGTGAAGTTAGTCTGTTCACTGAGCGCTTTCATTTGGTCTTTCTTCTCTTGTTGGCTTTCTGGTGTCTCACTCACTGGCATATATTTCATGTCCCACTTTACGCAACCATAGGTGTCCTGCTTAGCTGCCCTTTGTTCAGCTGGGATTTCATCTGTTTCGTACTCTTCTGACCCCTGTTTGCGCTTCTTAATCCTTGGTACTGAAGACCGCTTCACATTTTCAATCCGGGCTTGTAATTGCTTGACTAGTGAGTGATATCCTTGTCCAATCACATCACCTGCTATGACATCTTGCAGTGACTGTGGATACTTTGCAACAATTTTTTTGGCAACTTCTGTGGAGGCTTTTGTATTGGGAGAGGCACAGGCTTCCATCATTAAAGTAACAACAATCCGGACCATCTCTCTACGTAGCCGTGGACTTGGCCTTTTCCCCCTCTCTAAACACTGCATCAAGCCTTCAGGAAACTTTGTCCATGGGATCTGGAAGTCGTCAACCCAGTCTGCAGCAGTAATCGACGGGGAGCGACTGACTGAAGAGCATGTTGAGGAAGATGGAGGAGACAATGCTGACTGGCTATGGCCTTCATTGGTTTGTGCTGTAAAGAATGGAATCAACAAAATTGATTTTAAGTATGTTTTATCCTTAGTTCAGACCTACTTCAAAAAAGGTTGTCAAAATTACTTACTGGTTTGTTTCCAGGCAGCTACCAATCTTCTTGCTTGAATTGGTCTCAGTGTTGAAAGCAGATCAGCTTCCTGGATGAAGTGAAAATCCTCGCTGGTCTCTACCCCCAATGATTGGAGTGTCTCCATTAAATTATCCAATATTGAGGCTGGGAGGTCTGGTAACACATTTGTGATGGCACTGCTAATGTTGATTTGCTCTGGATTATCCATTTCTGAGTATGTAAGTGAATAAAGCACAATTAACAACAGAATGACAGTCCAAGACAGTTAACAATGTGATAACACACTGTGTTTCAAAGGAACTATTTGGTATCCATCTTTCATATAAGATGGCAATGGATAGAAATCAATCAAGTCACTGATGTTCAGACACTGCATCTTTTCATTGTCTTTCCTAACTGAGTAAAGGTGGTAGTCAGAAAGGAATTCTGCTGTGTACATTGACGTCAGAAAATGAACAGTGTCATTTGTTATCAAAATGAGCACTAGTTCACCAAACTGCACTGAGTCAATGTTCCCTGTGATAAGGAATTGCCCTTTTTTATATGACGTTCCCTTATACAGAATTTCTACTGTGACCTTTGTGTTGGTCTCAGTGAAGCCAAATTGTCTGACTGCATCTTGAATGGCTTTACTGTATAGTCCTGAGTAAAATGGACAACCATCTTTAACTTGGAAGACAGCCTTGCCCGATCCTGCTGAAAGATATGCATGTAACAGCTGATGTCTTTCAGACAGAGTAAGACAGAGGTTTTTGAAATTTTTCAAATTCCTTGCACATCTCTTGAAATAACTGTGCTTACTTTCAAAGCGCATTGTCCATAATCTGATCAGGGGCCCACATTTCAGAATCATTTCTGGGTAGTGACGTAAATAATGATGCTTTGGTTTCAGGCAACATTCTGGGAATAGAGCTTTTCTTGACTCTAAATATTCTTGAATAAGAACATCAAGGTATGCAACCTGAGGGACAGAGATTTTCTGAGCACATATCATGTCCACAATGTCTTTCAGCTGCAAAGTCAACTGCCACACATTATCTGCTTTATCTTCCACTCTGTCACCAATTATGAGAGGCAACAGCCTTAGAAAATTCCAATTCTGTACAGCTTGACCTGAGAGTTTTTTTCCATGGGGGCTGACCTCACATGGTTTTGTTGAAGCATCGGAAGCGCAGTATTTGAACTGTTTAATCCGTCGATTCAGAATGGAATAAGTGAACCAAGCCTTTTTCTTTATGAAATACTTAAGATACAGTGCAACATCGTAAGACAAAACACCCTCAAAGATATCGTGTCCCAGACAAGGTGGCAAACCTGGCAGACAGACATTAAAGTATTTCAAAGAATTAAAGACCGACTTAAACTTTACTCCTTCCACATCTGTGGATGTACCTTCGGTCTGGAGGCGATCAACAGCAGAATTGTAGTTCTCAATAGTCCTCTCTGGTCCACACAGATTTGGATCACCCTGAAAGTCAGGTCTGTTTATTAAGCAGTACCTACAGAAATATTTTGAGGTGCTGAAATTTTCAGTGAATCCACCGATGCAATGGGAGCCCAAATTATCTCCAGCAATGCAATACAAGGTTCCCTTGACTGTTTCATTTGATACAACAATCCCATTATCCTCCAATTCCTTCAAGTCTGTTATTAGTTCAGAGAACACCTTAGCATGCCCAAACGCTTTGAAATCTTTCTCTCTACACAATAACACAAGTGACATGTGGTCTGTATCAGACCGTACATGAAGTGGTAAGTTGGCAACAGATGCATAGACAGCTAAAACTTTATGTCTTGTCTTGGCAGAGCCTAAAGGGTTAACTACTTCGAAGGCATCCTGGTATAGAACTAACTTGACACATGATGGATTTTGAGAAAAAAAATCATTGTTTTTGAATATCTGACCATCCCTAATGTCACTTAGAACATCTGAAGGAGATTCGGGTGAGTGCTCTCCTGACACACAGTTCTGCCACTGATCAGATTCTAACAAACATTTCAAAGTCTCTCTCACAGGCACATAATAGGCAAGCCTATCTATCCTGTTCTCATCTCTTCCTAAAAATATTTTCTTGGGCTCCACATATTTGAATTTTTCTTTGAAAGACTTGACTCTTGAATAATTTGTTCGCATTGGCCCTGTATGACATGCAGTGAACAGATCAAATCCCTTGACAGCCTCACAAACCTTTGTTATGTCCTCATCTGATAATGAGGTGTCATTTTTTAGCAGTGAACTAAGTTTACTCAAAGTATATGTTTGACCCAACTCATTTATGTTTTGCATTTCCTGAACAATGTTCTGTATAGTTGAAGCAGGCAGAAGGAACTGCCCCTGCAATCTCAAGTAGAACAAACTCACGTTTCTAAGATAAAGATCACTGAAATTTTCAGATATGTCCAAATCGATTTCCTCTGTGCCTGTCGCTGGACCTGCATCACAGTGAGGGACAATGTCACCTGACTCAGGTGGAGTAGATGTTGACGGATGAGAAGCAGATTCTCTATACAAATCACTTACACAGCTGTCTGTAAAACCTCTGTGCTTCCGTGACATATGCGCGGTAAATGAAGACTTGACTCGAAAATCTGTATTACATCCTCTAACTGGACAACTTACAGCACGTCCTTCTACAATATGCTCCTTCAAGTGAGCAATCAGTTCATGGGTATCTTGACACTGGCGTTCACACAAGGCCACTACACATTTAAAAGTGGTAACAGCCGTCCAGACTGTTTCATTAGCAGATACAACATTATGCCTCCGGTAAAAATGAGCCTTAAAAGCTCCATACCTGCAAAATGTCTGCTTGCATCCATCTTCAAAGCACTTAAATAAACAGCGAGGTTCGTTTCTGTGGAGTTTGCAGTGAAGCACATAACCTCTCAAAGTCTTAAGAGACTTACCACAGAAATCACAATTTACCATTGTATGTTTGACACAACATACACAATGTGGCAAAAGACAATTTAACCCAACTAACATTTAGCATAATTAACACATTTTGTTAAATTAAGGAAAACTAACATTCACCTTTCAAGCAAGGGCAACACCAAACGGCAGAAAAGCCCGCGTTATAGAGCTAGCATACCTATTAACTAGCCTAACATTATTACAAAGCTTTGTTTGCTATCACGCTGGAACAAATTCCTTAGACATGCAGACATATGAAGATAATTTTACCACCGTGCTCTTAAGTCGAGTTGTGCCATCACAAAATAGAGCTAGCTAGCTAGCTAGTTAGTTAAGCTAATCCTCAAAGAAGAAAAAAAACTGCATCCACATGCAGAAAAGTTAACGGTTTGAATTGTGTGACCTTAACGTGACAAAAGACAATTCAACTCAACTAACTAACATTTAGAGGATCAACATCTAAAGTTAAGGAAAACTAACATCCACCTTTTAAGCGAGGGCAACACAAAACTGCTGAAAAGACCGCGTTAAATTTAACCTGATGTAACGCTAGCTATGTAGCTAGAGCTAGCAGACCTAGCCTATGTAACGTTTAACTAAACTAACATTAGCTACAAAGCTTTGTTTGCTATCACAGTGAACCAGTTCTTTAGACAAGGAGACATAACAAAAAGATAATTTTACCACAGTGCTCATTAGTCTCGTTGTGCCATCACAAATTAACACCAAAATGCCTCACCTCAGCTCAGTTTGAATTGTGTGACCGTTATGTTGCGCGTGTCTCTTTCTCCTGCGTTTGTGTGTGTGCGAGCGCGCGCGCGCGTCTCTGCCTCCGTCACTGGTTGGCGTGCCTCAGCAGAGTGCGCACAATATTCTCCAAATACTCTGCAGTCACAGCAGGCCCGTTTTGAGGATTATAAATAATGCTGAATTAAAAAAGTACTCAAAAGTTCACATCTGCAAAATCTGACATTCTGGTGTTTCACTGTCCATACTGACCATATCTTTTTTTTATTCAAACATTTTTTACATCTTATTTCCGTATAAATTAAGGTGTGTTCTTGCTGAATTGTAAACAGTTTTATACCATCAATTACAAGTATACATGAGCAAAACCTGTAATTTAAACAGCATCATACCGTTAATTTTAGTGTGAATATTTTAATGACATTTCCCCGTTAATTTTATAAAGTATTATATTTTCCACAGTAAAATGATGTGGTTTGTACACGTTGTTACAGTAAAAATCAAAGTTCAGCACCGTTTGTTACTTTAGGGTAATTCCATGTATATACTACAATGACATACTGTTTACAATTTTACAGTCATTTACCGTTGGTATTTAACAGTTTTTTACTGTAAATTTCATGAACATTTCTTACAGTGTAGCATACTTGCCATCGGTGTTTGAGTGTGTGTATGAATGAATGGGTGAATGTGGTAAGAATTGTAAAGCGCTCCGGGTCTGAGAAATTTGGCTAAAAAGCGATATAAGTCAAGTCCATTTACCATTTTACCAGTTCAACAGCTAACAAAGAGCTGATCTTAGCTAAAAAGAAAGCTGTGCATGTGCTATGCACGCACCCCTCCCCCGCATGTAGCTTTGCGGTCCAAAATCCTTTTTTTAACGGTTTAACTTGTACAAGGTCGTTGCCGACGTTTAACGGAATCTACATTATTGTAGGTCTAATAAGGATATGGCTCATGTAGGTTTAGTTGTTCAAGACAATGAATAGCACACTGAAGTTTGCTAGCAAGTCAAATTAGGTGAATATCGTCAACATGATAGTAATGCTGGTCGGTTGATATTTCAAGCTAAAGTATTGCTTCTGTAACTGAGGTGTATGTAAAACTAGTATTGTGTTGAAAGTTACTCACTTAGATGTTTTGGCGAGGTCCTGTCCAGAGTCCGGTGGTCAGAATCAGAATGAACTTCGTGCCGTGCGCGCCGATCTAGACTCAGCCGTTACAGTTTGAAAAGTACTGAATGATGATGTCACTTCCTCCAGTTTACTTATTTTTTTTAAGTAGATTAGTCAAATACAAATAATATTAAGTTAAATTGTGTAATAATTATAGTTCTTCAAACTGATTGCTATTCATAGTTTATTCTCAAAAATATCAATGAAACATACAGTAATTATTCTAAAATATTTACACAATGTAATCTGTCAGTCAAGTAATACATTTTATTGATTAAATAAACTTACTTTATTTATTACATTTCACACAAAGATTTCTGTTTAATTTGTACTCAGGAATTTTGATTAAGTTAACCCAAATGCTCATCAAAATGATGTTTACTCATCTTTTTCAAGCAAAAAATACTTTTATATTACTGTTACATTTACTAAGCCCTTGAAATATTTTTTAGAGTGTATGGTTTGACAGATGGGTTTCTACAAAATTCTCAAATGTCATTTTCAGAATTTTGGCTCAGGCTGGAAAGGTTTAAATGGCCATGACAAATTATGCAAGGTTGTAAAGCTTACAGATATATGCTCCACATCCTTCTTTTCATCAGAGGAGACCTCCTGGCGTCCCCGTATCTGAACAAATATTAAAAACAAATGTAAATTCCGTAATACCTACTGCTTTGATTTGAACTACAGTTCACGGAAGACTTTTCACCATAGGTGAGGCATTTAGGTGCCACTACCCGGCAGACCTTCCTTATCCCAGGCTTCTCAGGCCCAGGGGGGTTTACTTCCTACAAGGGACAGCACTTGCCTTAACGGAATTTCTTATTTGGGTCAAACGGCCACTTGGACTTTAGATAAATCACATTTGGTAGTCAAAGGTCAAGGTCACTGTGACCTCATGTCCATCCTACTCATGAATGCAATCTAAGGAACGCCTGATGGGAATTTCATTACACCTGGCACAAAGAAGAGTAGGCTGATGTACACTTACCACGTATTCTTTGACAAGCTTCTCCATGTCTTCATGGAGATAGACGCTAAAGCTCCTCAGAACACAGTCACGCTTGATGTTTATGTCTTCATTCTGAAGTAAGCATATCAAGATCCAAAATATAATACATTAGTCAATGCTTTGTGTAAGTAATGCAGAATTTTAGGAACAGACAGTGCTGCTGGATCCTTCCCTAAAGGAATCAGAAGGTGGTGAATGTTAGATAACTATAATTCACAAATTATTTTTGCAACATGAAATGACTGACAGCCTGCAAATCTGTTGAACTTTTAGAGAAAGGAGCAGAGAACAAATGAGGTGGAAAAGAAACAACCTGTAGAACTCCAGCAGCTTGTTGCTTGACACTTATATTAGCTGTCGGTGCCATAATGGTGCTGATTTTCTTTCCTGCAGATCCTCCTCTGGCATGGAAAACCTTCATCAGGTCATCAGTGTATCTGTCCAATGAATTTTGAAGTAAGAGGGATTGTAGTTATACGCATGAACTCCATGTTGACCTGAAAGAGACAGGGTATACTTTACTTTAACTAGATGTCTAACATTCAACTTAACTTCTATGTTTTCTAAGAAAGAGGTTACTACACTCACTTCACCAACTTCAAACAGTGCTGGCCATCTGTTAAAAAACTGTAACCGTTGGTTCCTGCAGAACTTCTTGTCTTCTGTAAGAGAAGGTATGCTGCATCTTGTCCTTAATCCATGCCTCATCCTTGTTCTTCTTTTTTACCTCCGTCATTAGAGCAACCCTTTCAACCTCTAGGCTGTCTGTAGTTTCGCCTCTTGGAAGGCACGGACAGAAATTAACCTCTGCCTTCCGGGGTTTTTGACGTTTGCAGCTGGTTTCCCCTGACCCTTCCGTTTGTTTTTAAGTGAGTTGACAGTGACTTCTGGGTGTCCAGCTCGGCTGAGCTTGGTGCGGAAGTTCATCATCTTTACCTTCATGTAGTGCTTCCATCCACAATACCCAGTGCAAGTTCCTTTCTCAAACAAACATGAATGGGTCTGGATCAAGGCCTCAGCAACTGTTTCATAATGATCATCCCTTGGATATACTGTGTATCTGATAATTTCTTCAGCAAGTCCTTCAAGTATATCAGATCGAATTTTCGGGGTAAGAGAAAGTAAAGTTCCATTTGCATTAAAGTCAGCATTACCTGTCTGGAGCATCATCTCAGCGCAATATGAAAAGCGTGGCACAACAAAGGATTCAGGCCAAGAGCAGGACCGAGACTCAGTAGAGGACAACAGGATGGTATCATTGCTGCTATATGACTGGACAGACACTGAGTCACTAGGCTCTGGAGATGAGCTGGCCGATGCCAAGAAGGTAGTCCCTGGGATTGAATTCGAATTCCCCTATGGTTTAAAGGAAGATGGGAAACTGAACAGTGTATTAGCATGAACCAAATAATTCCAATACAAATATAAAGTATAGTTATTTGACTATGGGTTAAATCAGAGCAAGAATGGTCAAAGTACAGTCAAATGGAATACGAATTTAATAACATTGCAAATGAAGGAACTCGATTACAAGGCAAACATGTTACAAATGAAGGCTTTAAATCTTACCTACTCTACCGTGATCATTGTAAATCAGAGAGAAAGCAAGAGTGAGCAAAGAGGGACAGTAGGACAAGGCAGAACTGAGAAGGTCTCAGGAGATGAAGAAATCCAAAGAACAATGCATTACAATTTCCTTTATACACAAGAACAACCAATCAGACCACATCTTGAATGGGGTGTGGGGGCCATCAAGTTGAGACCTCCAGAAACTCCAGACTTTAGCATATGAGAGGTGGGGGCAAGTTTGACACTGTAGTGGCAGTTTTTGACATAGTTCTGTTTCTTTAAGCCCTGTAGAAGTTCAGTTCAGTTTTATTTTGTCATTGTTACAAGTAACAACGAAACGTTGTCAGAGCAAACAAACAGGCATACATTTTAGTTGTCCACCACTACTCATATATGTCATAAATCATAAATACCCCATAGACTCCCCTAACCCATAAAGTGCTTGGTGCAATAAATAATACATAAATACATCTGATGGTGATAGGGTTTGTTTGAGTGGTGTGCAGCGATGCAAAGTCCAGTTTATAGTTTATGGAGGTGTATGGAATGCAATTATGTCACAGAGCGGTGTCCAATGGGGAGTGGGGGGGCAGACAGTCCATTTAGCAGCCTGACTGCATGGGGGTATAGGCTGTTGGCCAGCCTACTAGTTTTGGCCCTGATGGACCTATATCTCCTACCAGAGGGCATTTGTTGAAACAGGTGGTGTGCTGGGTGTATATTGTCCTGAAGGATGTTTTTTACTCGGTGCATGCAGCGGGAGGTGAACACAGTAGTGATGTCTGGTAGGATGGCCCCAATGATCTTCCCTGCTGCTCTCACCACTCTGTGTATGGCCTCCTTCTCTGTGCTGGTGCAGCCGGAAAACCACACCAGTAACCCATAGGTCAGCACACTCTCCACTGCACAATGATAAAAGTTGACCATGCTGCCAGCAGTTGGACTTCTTGCCTATATGCAGCCTCATCATTTCCGGTGATGAGACCGAGCACTGTTGTGTCGTCTGCAAATTTGATTACATGGGTGGATGGGGAGGAAGAGCTGCAGTCGTGTGTGAAAAGTGTGTAGAGGAGTGGACTGAGCACACAACCCTGGGGGGGCCCCGGTGTTGATGGTCAGAGTTGAGGACGTGTGCTTGCCCACCCTTACATATTGTGTGCGGTTTGTTAGGAAGTCCAGTATCCAGTTGCATAATGTGGTGCTGAGTCCAAGTCCATGTAGTTTGTGTCGGAGTTTGTTGGGCAATATTGTGTTAAATGCCGAGCTAAAATCAACAAAGAGAAGCCTTGCATATGTGCCCCTGTGCTCTAGGTGTTCTAGCAAAGTGTGTACAACAATAGCTATGGCATCCTCTGTTGACCTGTTCTTCCTGTAAGCAAACTGATATTGATCTAGTGAGTGTGGTATGGCAGCTTTAATGTGTGAGATGACCAGTCTCTCAAAACATTTAGCAGCGATGGGGGTGAGTGCCACTGGCCTGTAGTCATTCAGGCCTGTGACCTTAGACTGCTTGGGGACCGGAATTATTGTGGCTGATTTGAAGCAGGCAGGGAGCCATGAAGTTGCCAGAGACAGGTTGAAGATGGTAGTGAAGACCGGTGTTAGCTCTGCTGCACAGTCTTTGAGCACCCGTCCCTGTACTCCATCTGGTCCTGCTGCTTTCCTGGGGTTGATGTTGCGTAGGCAGAGTCTGACATCATGAGTGCACAGGACTAGGGCGGGGTCAGTAGGGGAGAGAGGGGGCAACACAGAGTCTTTGTTATCTCTGTCAAAGCGGGCATAAAAGATGTTTAATTCCTCAGCTAAGGTGGCACAGCTGCTGACAGGGGGGGATGAAACTCCCTTGTAGTCGGTGATTGCCCTTATGCCCTCCCACACCTGCCGGGGGTTTGAGGAGTTGTTGAAGTGTGCCTCAATGCGGTTCTTATATACCAATTTGGCAGAACTGATGCCCTTCCTGAGAGCTGCCCTAGCTGCACTGTATGCCTCAGTGTCCCCTGATCTATATGCTATATCCCTGGCGTAAGTTAGTGATTTTAGTCTTGCTGTCATCCATGGTTTTTGGTTTGGAGCGACACAAACCTGTTTTGAAGATGTGACAGTATCCACACAGAAGTTGATGTAGTCCAAGACCGTGACAGTAAACTCGTCCAGAGAGCTCCGTGTCAGCGCCTCCTGGCCTCTGAAGACGTCCCAGTCAGTAGAATCAAAGCAGTCCTGGAGTCTGGAGATTGCATCCTCAGGCCATGTCCTGACAGACCTAACTACGAGCCTAGTTGATCGGGCCTTCTGGATATAGCAGGGGTGTAGGAGGAGTGAAATATGATCGGAGAGACCCAGGTGGGGGTAAGCCTGAGCTCTGTATGCGTGTGCTATGTTTGTATATACCTGATCGAGTATATTTTTCCCTCTGGTTGCACATTTCACATTGCGATGGAACGTGTGAAGTACAGTTTTTAAATTGGCATGATTGAAATCCCCCGCCACAATAAAGGTACTTTCGGGGTGTGCAACCAGACATTTGTGTATTTTTTTAGAAGGTATTTATGGTGTTGTTTTATGATGCAAGAGTAAGAGTCAGAATGTCTTGGTGGGGGTTGGAGAGATATAGAGATATAAAGCTGACCTCTTTGCCATGAAGCATTTGCATACAGACTATAGGAGCCGGTGTTCTGTTTATAGGAGATTACATCAAAGGGCAAGAGACACTGGTCTCAGAGTTTTATCATCCTAACTGTCACTAATCAATACTGACCAACCAGAAGAAGGTATGCATTGATTGATGAGGTACATTTATTTGTATGTTATATAATGGGGGGCTTTCCCTACTGTCGCCACCACTCCCATGAACGATTCGTGAAATTGACACTATCCTTCTTGGTGACTGGTCAGCAAGGCCTTGTTTGAATCTATACTGGTATAATCTAAATAAATTGTATTGAAACCGCATTGCCTTGACCGTTCATATTATCACAGTACTTTATCGAAAATCCGCCATAACAATTTGGTGCCGATAAACCAGGGATCCAAAACCTTCTTTTGAGCAGTTTCCAGACGGGTAAGACCCCGGAACGGTGATTTGATCAATCCGGCTATTCTCGCTGCCCTGATACCTCTGTCTACAAATTGACGGAGAAGGGGGGCCTTCCGGGGGGCTTGGCTGAACGGCGCTGTTTACTGGAACACGGATTTAACGAACCGGTGAGTTTTCTTAAGATACTGTGTGGTGAATGATCTGAGGTTAGCGTTATTCAAGGCTATATTGCCATATAATTCGGTTTAAGGTTAGTAATTGGGCAGGTCCAGAGCGTGAAAGTCGCTCGAATAAGTAAGGCAGATTAGTGAATTTTTGGCTCCAATCGTCTTTAGCAAAGGATTGCTTAAAAAATAAGGCAGATTAGTGCATTTTTGGCTCCAATCGTTTTTGGCAAAGGATTTGTTAAAAAAGTAAGGCAGATTAGTGAATTTTTGGCTCCAATCGTCTAACATTCACGGAGCAAAGGATTGCTTAAAATAAATAAGGCAGTTTGATGTAATTTTTGGTTTTTAAAATTGTCTTTAGCATGAAAAAGATGCTTAAAATGAGTAAGGCAGATTGAGGGTATTTTTGGTTTGCCAATCGTCTTTGAAAAAAAAAGTGTTGAATCCGGAAGTTTGGCCTATCAGATTTCAAAACGCGTGTTCATTTTTATTTTACTTGCAAGTTATGTTTTTTGAGGTTAAAAGAAGTAAGGGTAACTAATTAATAGTGTCAAAGTTAACAGCTATACACTAATTATAAACATTCAAAATTTAAATTATTTTCATTTTGTTTGATTTGTCTGTAATATACGTATTGAACATTGAAAAGTTGTGAAGTCGGAATTTGAGAGTTTTAGAAAAAAAGGTAATTTTGTTAAATTTGATATTCCTTGGTTGGTTATGTGAATGGATTGTAATTCGCTAAATGGATAGGGCTGATGGTCTAGAGGCAGAATTCAACATGTCCAGACATAGATTGCATGAAGCAGAAGTATGGTAACGATAGTTTATTGTAAGTGCAAATATGGATTTGATCAATGTGGATTTCCGAGTGTGGGGTCGTGTTCTAAGGACCATATTGGAAAAAGGGAATTTTTCCTATCTATTTCCAATTGTCGTATTCATCCGCAGCCTGTAGGGGTTTTGTGGCAAGTTGCGCAGGCGCACAAGGTTTTGTTCTGTCTCAAGGGACAGCACTGAGTCAATGTGAATGCGTTGCTCGTATACAATATGAAGTTGAAATGTTTTTCTGGAAAACGTGCAGGAGTCGAAGACGCGCAGAGTTGGGCCAACACGATTGAATTGGTCGATCTGTGTAGCTAGCTGCGTGCTTTAACTGCGGAGAAAAATGGACGTGAATGTCCGGAAAGTTTTCTGGAAATATGTTAGGGGGCGAGCTTTCGCAAATCAGAGGGATTCGTGACCGGAAGTTGAGTTCCGAACTGGTGACAATGTTGGCACAGATGAAACACTCGAGAGAATTGATGTTATTTTCTCTTCAAATTATTATGGATGTTTATCGGTTATGACATTGTTGGGAGAGGGGAGACAATTGTCTGTTACATTGTTTTACAACTTTGTGTTAACCGTTATATATTTGATGTTAGACTTTACATCGGTCTGATTTTGAAGATGGAGACAGTCTGTTATGTGGCTGAATTCTCAATTTGAAAAGAGGCGGTACACGCTTGAGTGTACGGCTCATTCGGTGCGCAGAGGCCCACGAAAAAAAAACAAAGAAAAAAAAATAGATGAAAAAGTATTTTTCTGAAAGAGAATTTGACGTTGAAAATAGAAATGTATTTGGTTGGAAAACAGATGTGTGTTTCTGTTTCTTTGTCAAATTTAAGAAATATTGTGAGTTACCATACTTTTGATTTGGAAGTCATGTACAGACCGATTTTCCATTTTATGAGCTTGATTCGATATTGGATAGTAGGCAATGTATTGCGCTGCCAAATTTTTGCTTTTGCGTCAGATAATTGGTAAAGGCCAGTTTTGGCAACAAAAGCGATGTTCATTTGAAGAATTACAATCCAGGGTAGTTGACATATTTTTTACAAAGGTGTATCTGAGTTCAAATGGAAATGACTGTTTATTTGGGATAATGACAATGGTTTTATCACATCTTTGACAAAAATAGGTGTTATTTGGAAAATAGAGGAAAAGATCCATGCTATGATTTGGTTAGCTAATAGCTAATGGCTAACTGTAGTGGAAACGTGGAGGTAGTGCATTTGTCCTGAGACAAGGAAGAGTCCGGGAAGTTTGATTTGCAACTATGACAACGCTAAAGATCCACAGCGATGGTGGAGATTACAGGCTGGTAAAGGAATTGCAGCCTGTAATTTGAAATTTAGAAGGGGTAGACGCATGCGCGGACTACTAGAGAAATTAAGACGCAATTTTAGATGAATTTGATATATATATATATTTTTTAAGATGTTACGTAATGAGTATTTACATACATTTGTTAACAAGATTTTGGTTGTTTGAGTACGTTTTATGAGTTACAGTAATTCCAAGGAGAAATGGAGAAAGGGGGGCTACAAAAAAAGAAAAGAAAAAAAGAGTCTCGTTACGATCTTACAAAGGTGAATTCCCAGAGGGTCTTGGTTCTGCATAGTTATGTGAGTATTAAATGCTAAAAGATGTGTGCGTTTGGATATTGATAAAGCGGCAAGTCTTTGATGTGTGACGGGATCAATAACAGTGCAGAAAATAGACCCCTGGTTCATAAATAGGTTCTAATTAGATTGGAAAAGTTATACTTATGCGAAATTAAGTGAATAAAAGGTAAACGCCAACCAGCTGTGTTGTTCAAAGAAAATAAAAACGTTTAAAGGTTTTGACAGTGCCTGCTATTTGAGTCGATTCAAGTTTGAAACGCGCGCTGGGTAGTCTATTTGAGCTGATTCATTAAGTAAGAAAAACTAAGATTAAAATTGAAAAAGTGAGAAGTGTTACATGAAACCATATACAAACTACAAAATATTTAAATTAAATATTTTCATTGAGGGGTTTTTGGTCCGCAAATTTTAGATTGGAGATCCGTGCATTACGCATGCATGAGGGCGTAATGGGAAATAATATGGGCTACGTATATTCAAAGTATGCTTTGATAAGACTTTTGAGAAGTTAAAGAGTAAGGTTTTGTGTTTTGCGGGCTTATGTTACACTTGTTAAATTGTGAATTTAAAGGTTTAAAAAGAAAAGGGAGCATTTTGAGTTATTTCCTTTGTTTTAAGGGCATTGTTTGATTGACGTGATTAAGTGGTAGCGTAATTCTAGCATGAATTACTAAGAGCAGTTTTAACCTAATAGATTTCATGAAACAATGTTTGATAACGATAGTTTAAAGCAAATTTAAATATTGATTACAGATAATTAGTAGAAGGCTAATTTTGAAATCAAACGGCGAGATTCATTCGATTATTGCAACTTTGGGAACTTAAGGGAAGTTTTGTGTTCAGCACAGTAAGGGAATGTGTTTTGTTTACAGGTTTGATTTTATCTGAAATTGTAACTTTATTACTGTCTGATTTTAATAACGTGCATATCAAATATCCATTTACATGGAACCAATTGATGGCTTTTTTCCATTTGGGTTAGTTTGGGTTGTTTTTCACAAGTGTTTTATTTTGGTTTGACTAAATATATGTGAAAAATTATGAAGTGATTAGATGGTTACATGAAAGATCGGTTTATAGTGATCATGGAAGGTTATGGAATGAAACAAAAGAACGGTTTATGGATGAGAAGAGATGATTAGTTTAAACACTGATGTTTTGAAAAAGAAGTATGCATATAGGTACATTTAACATTTTAAGTCAAAATAGTACAATCTGGGTTTTTTTTAAGAGTTTTGATAAAGGTACTGGATGGTTTGGTTAAGAATAAGAGAGAAAATAACTCAAATATACTTTTATTTTGAGTTTGATTGTCATTTTGATTTAAAAGTGTATATGGATGTTTTATCAGGAGCCTGACACAATGTTTGGGATGAACAGTTGGGCTGTGATAAGGATGTTTTTATGAGTGGTATTATTGCATAATTTGAGAAGACTCATTAAGTCTGAAATTGTGGTTATGATGGTTTGTGCTAATTAGCTTGTTTTGGACTGCAGCCAAAGCAGATTAAGAAGTTCTACCTATCTGACCTTTTATAGAACATATAGATGGGGTTTAATTTGGTTAAATGGTTACATTAAGAACATTTTATGGTCTACATTTCATTTTTGGAATCATACAGATTAAATTCTGGTTTAGGATAGTAGTGATATGGGTTTTCCTTATGTCTTGAGGAAAGAGAGGTTTGATTTTGTGAATTTAAATATAGGAAAATAAAGGAGAATCTAAGGTATTCATTTGAACTGTTCCTAAAGGTTTTTGAAGGAAAGATGATAATAAGTAAAAGTTGAGGTTATTCATAGTTGGTTGTTATCTGAAATATTTTTATTCTCTACAAATAGTTTCAAGGGTTGGTTGCTTAGGTGTAAGCTTGTCGATTCATAAAGGGGAAAGAGTTTAAAATATTAACTGATAGTTGCATATGTCACTAGGGTAAAATGTAATTTTGGGTAAAATGGAAACATGGGAAGTTTCTCAGTTTCACCTGTGAAACAACTTGCTTTATGCAAAGGTGGGGTTCACTCTGACAATGATGATGATTTCACAGGAAATACTGGTGCCGTCACTATCTGGAGCAGTTTCTAGATTGCCAGCAAACAGTGGTTGACTAACTTAAAGGGGTCACTGACTGCAAAACTGTTTTTACCTTGTCATAGTTGAAAAATGAACTTACAGTGAACCTCAAAGTCCATTGACTCTTATTTACCATGCAAATCTCTAGAAGAAAAAATCTACCTGTAAAACGGTAGCTTTTGGAAAAATCCACCTGACTGACGTCAGTACGGTATCGCGCATTCAATTGGCTCTGGTCTGTGTCTTTGTCACGCCCCAAAATGTACATCCAGACCAGCCCACTCACTGGTGTTCTTGCCCAGTCCGAGGTAGCGACGCTACGTTTCTAAACACATCAACATACCTTACTTAGCAAATGACTAGCTAGACTAGCTGTAGTCGGCATTAGAAGGGAAGCTTCCCAAAAAATAGCCAGAAAACAAAAGCAGTCTAGCATTTTGCTGACGCCTGTCTAGATTATCTATTCGAAATAACTGGAGAAAGGCTGTGCTACATACAGGATACGTTAGCATTGCTAATAACTGTTACCGACAAAATCATACTACAGCTTGCGGTTCTGATGAACATAGCTAAGGTCGGAACGCACCTCTTTTCAGCAACAGCTTCATAGCAAATCCTGCTTTACATATTCCCAGGTTTTTAAAACCGTCCTTGGTGAAATGGTTAGCGCAACTGCACAGAGATCTTCTATGCTACGGTATAAACAAACATCAGCCATAACCGTCTAGTCAATGTTAACTACACTCTAAAAAATAAAACGTTGGGTCAACATAAAAAATTAAGGCAACATGCTGCATTAGTCTTTTTGCATTGTGCCAACTCCTGGTTATATTACATTGATACTACACATTTTTTTAAGTATAGTGAATTAGCTTTTTAGCGACAGTAAAAAGCATTTATAAGCAACACAAACTTAATAATTATCAACATGAATATAAGTATTCAAGTTGATCCAACTCAATGTTTTAAGTATAGTGAATTAGCTTTTCAGACACAATAAGATGCATTTCTAAGTAACATGAACTTGATGGCTAGTAAAAATCTTGTTTTGTCAATATTTGAAAGCAAAGCCAATTTTGTACTGCAATTCCAAATCACATCAGGCTATCTATACTATTAACATAACACGTTTAAGGCAAACATCTCTAGTGACTTGGCCTGCTATTACAAAAATAACAACAAACAATGCAGGAATTTCACATTATGAAAACATTTATTTTCAAGACTGGAAAGTTAACAGCTTGTACAGCAGTCAACAATCAAAACTGTTGACAAACTGTGAAAAGTACCGTAGTTAGACAACAACAAAAAAGCAGCCATAAAAATGACAAATTACAAGTGCTATGCTATATTCTACCAACTGAGCTACACAAGACCAGATTGTAGACTCAATTCCATGGGAGACAAGAAGGCAAAACTTACCTTAATACGAATTGTTAATTACTTTGCATTCAGCAAGACAAAAGAACAGCAATATACATCCATTAAAGGACCCTGGTTCTTTGAGACAAGGATGTTTTTCAGTCAAGGCCTCTGCTATATATACATATTGCTGTTCTTTTGTCTTGCTGAATGCAAAGTAATTAACAATTCGTATTAAGGTAAGTTTTGCCTACTTGTCTCCCATGGAATTGAGTCTACAATCTGGTCTTGTGTAGCTCAGTTGGTAGAATATAGCATAGCACTTGTAACACCAGGATTGGGGGTTCAATTAAACAAATTGTAAGTTGTTCTACATAAGAATATCTGCAAAAAGGCAGAAACTATACATGTAAGATATTGTAAATGTAAACATGGAAATGTATACGGAAATGTACAAATAACTATAGTACCATAATCTTAAACCATCGCTTTCGACTGTTAAGTTCTATTAACCCCAGCTGCCGTTTTTTTTTAAACAGTGTTTAACTTTTATTTACAACAAAGGGGTACATTTACTTTTCTTTTTTATATTAAATTTTTGCAATGGCAATACCCAGATATGGAACTTTCCAAAATCGAACAAAACTCCCTGAGTGTTCAGAGCAGTCAGAAAAGACAGCTCTTGAGAGTCATTACTTTTGAGCTGGCTTTTTGTCCGTCAAGTTCAAGGAACAGCTTCTGAAAAACCTCACAGGTGAACTTCAACTCCTTAGGATAGCTGAGGTTGACAGCATATATTACGCCCATCAGCAAAGCACAGGATGTGGCGACATCAATCCCCTGCAGGATCTTGGTTCCCTCGACTACAACAGTTGCATTCTCATCCCCGATGATGGCATCTTCATGACTTGTGTCATAAGGTCTGCCTCGAGCTCCTCCATGTCCTTGTAGAAGAAATTATAAGTTGTCAGAATGTTGACGAAAAGGCACAATTACTCCACTTTTTTATCATGTGTTCCATCGATAAAACACTACAATAAATCAGTGTGACTTGGAAAGTACCCACAGAATAACATGAACCTTTAAAGGGTACTGAATTACTTACACTGTACTTTTTGAAAAGGTTCTCCTCCTTCTCTCCCAGATAGACCACAAGGCAGCGGATGGCAGCCTCTCTCCGTTTTTCAACTGTGTTGTCCTGATTCACACAAAAAAAACAGTGGTTTAAGAAAAATCTGATGCACAATACACCAATGACGGCAATATATTTAAAGAAATAAAGACTAATAATTGTTATTTATACTTCAAGAAGCATGTCCTTTATTTTCCTTATCTTCTGGCCTGCATTTCCACCCTTTTCCTGGACTAAGGCCATCAGTTTGGAGGTGCACTGGTCAAGCTTGGCCAAAAAGGTTGATTCAAGGCCAACTGTTGTTATCCTCTTGAATTCTTGGCTGATCTGCTTGGCACACAAAAGGTACATGATAAGATAAATGTGCACTTGAGTCCACAGTAGTTAACTACACTGCTAGTATAACAACATTTATTTTCTAATGTTACAGAACAGTCTCACCTGTGCTGCACTAAAAAGAGCAGGCCATCGCTTCATCAAGTCACTGATGGCAGGGGCTTCATTGACTATTTCCTGCCTGCAGAGAGAAAATGTTTTGGCCATCTTCTGAGCTATCACATTGGAGTTGTCTCTTTTCATCACTTCATTTAGGAGCTCCTCTCGCTCTTTTTCCAAACTTTCAGTAGTTTCCCCTTGAGCATGAGGTGGTAGGTAGTTGACCTCAGCCTTCTTTGGTTTTTTTCACATTCTTTGCAGGAGTCCGATCGTGTACTGCCTTCCTCTTGAGTGAATTTACTTCAAGTTCCGGACAGCCAAGACCTCGCAGTTTGGATCTGAAGTTGTTCATCTTGAATTTCAGGCGCTGTGTCCATCCATAACATCCATTAAAGGACCCTGGTTCTTTGAGACAAGGATGTTTTTCAGTCAAGGCCTCTGCTACTTGACTGATCTGCAGACTGGATGGATACGCACTATACTCATAAATAGCCTCAGCTAGTTTTCCTAGAATGTCTGGAAGTAGTGGGAGAATGTCTTTCCCACTGAAAAGAGTCCCATCTTTGTTGAATCTTTCATTGGCCAACTGAACTTGAATCTCAGTGTTATAAGCAAAGCGGGGAATGTGAAATCGAGAGGGCCAACGCTGGGAACGGTGGCCTGGGCTATCTTCAGCTGATGAGAGAAGCAGTGTATCATTGCTTGACACAGAAAAGGTGTCTTCAGGAGATTGCTCCAAAGGCCGAACACAGTCATTGGTCACATCAGTTAAGGTCAAAGATATTGTAGGGGGTTCCAGGATATACACAACCTTAATTGTGTCCCTATCCTTGATGTCTGTTGTTGACAACAGTGTAAAAAACTCATTTCCAAAATCGACATCTTGATGGTGCAGACTGAAATCTCCAACAATCCCAAATGTGTCACGAATGACTAACTGAAGGTCATTCGTTGTCTTAGGGATTCCGGAAGGTAACTGCAGTTTACGGACATCATGATCCGCAAGAATCATTCTGAGCTGGGCCGGATGTGACATTTGCAACCTGTAAAAAATGATTTTATGTTGGTGAAACGGTTCAGTGAATATAAAATGTGCACAATATGCAATTTTATGTGAAGGGTAGAAACAGATTTACATACGTACAGTCTTGGCAAAGTCAGTTATCCCTCTGGATTTGTCTGTCCCCCATCCAAAAGTACCATCACAGTGTGGAGGCCAGCATAGGACAACTTTCCTAAGCTCTGTGCTTGCAGGCTATTGGGCAAGCTAAACAACCATGACGTGTTGCATTATGTTTTCTATAAGGCTCTCTTTCAGACTTAGAATGAGGCCATTTTGGCTCCTGACTGGGCTGCCTGGGTTATTGTGGGAGGAGGATTGCGTCTCTTAAACATAGGTAGGATGATAACACAACAATGGTAGCCATCTATGGAACAACAATGAATTGCTTAAGAGTCATAATGCTTTTTCCACCAAACATGTAAGATGTTAAAGGGATAGGGTCTGATAGCTCAGCTGGCTCAAGCACTTTCACAGTACCCGTTTTTTCAAGCACATAGCTTCTCAGGTGCTCAACTGACCAAGCACTTAAGCATTTCACAATAAATCCAACGATACCCTTCACAACCACAATCTGGATCAAAATCTGGCAGACCACCCGTGGCCCCATTAGCCAAGATCATTCCATTTGTGTACTTGGTGCCCCTGTAACAAACACTATTAGCTATTTGGACAAAAGTCTCACCAGGAAACTTAGCCTCCAGTGCTTCTTGGATATCCTGTCTTAGCACACTAACAGTAACTGTAGACAGTGTTGTGGCCTGTAGAGGTGTGACAACACTGGAATCGTGTTGGTTGTATGCAACCATGAACTGATGCTTCATAGAGAGTGACAGCAGAATATTTCGAAAGCAATGAGTATGCCTGACAACACGCTTAAAAAAACAGTGTTTTGCCTCAAACCGCATAGTCCAAAGTGAAACCAGAGGGCCATATGCCCTGATCAGTTCAGGATAATGTTCCAGAAAATGATGTTTTCAAAGTTTTCCTGTGGAAAAACATCAAGAAACCTGTGTCTGTGCTCAGATATCTTGCTATCTAAGTAGCAAATAGTCTCCTCAGTGTAGACTTGATTTACAACAAGCTCAAGAATGTCTTTAAGCACAAGAAGCAATTCCCATGCTGGGTTACCCTCAGGGATTTTTGATCCAACCATGAGCGGCAGAAGTCGCAGTAAAGTCCAGTTTTCATGGGCATTCCCACCAACAGTTTTCCGTGCAGCAAAGCTCACAGGGACAGGCTGTGGTGCATTTCTCTTGTCTGACCATTTATATGGGAACTCTTTGATGCATTTGTTCAGCTCTTCAAGAGTGAAGAATTTACTCTGAATGAACACTCTGAGGCACAGTGACATTTCACGCGGTATTATACCTTCTAAGACATCATGCAACACATCAGGTGGATAGCCAGACAAAACATCAACATATTGAAGCTTTCCTGTCAGTGCACACTGCCTCTTCACTCCACACGCATGAGTCAAACTGGCATTTTCCTGTACAGCCTGAATGTGAAGTTTGTGTTGTTCTTTAGTTCTGGGTGGGAATGCCCCTGTTCTCACTTCTCCTATTTGAAATGTTGACCGCTCACCTAGACAAAATCTGCAGACGTGTGAACCGGAGAAGCTCTCGACAAATCCCCCCAATAGAATGTGCCCCGAGATTGTCTGCAACCACACTAAACACTGTGCCTTTGACTCTTCTACCCAATGCTGGAACAAACAGTCCTTCTTCTTCTAAGACCACAAGATCTTTGAGCAGTGGCTCCAACACAGTATTGTAACCAAATCTCTTTACATCCACAGCTTTGCACAAAATTGATTAAAAAAATTGAGTTCAGGGTAGATCGAAGTACTGAGGGGACATCAGCTAACACCCAATACACAGCTGTGATTTTGTGTTTTTTCCTGGATGTACCAAGGGGATTGCATATCTCAAAGTCATCCACATAGAGATTGAGAGCAATGGTAAGATCACCTTCTCAAAACAGCTTATTGGTTTTGTAATAAGTGCCATCATGAAACGACTCGTACACATTAGGCCTAGTTTCTTCCTCACGCAAGATCAACTCTTGTACATCTTTCCTGCTCAAAACCTGAAGTAATGACTTCAGAATGGGGACATACTGGAAGCTGTTCTTTTCCCTACTGGGAACATATTCAACGGGTTCAACTACAGAAAAGTGCTCTTTAAAATACTCTCTCCGGGGTTTTTCCTGGCTCAAAATGGGTCTTTGGTGCTCCCCAAAAAATTATATATATATATTTTCTCTCTAATCCATGTATTTATTCACAAATAATAGAGAGGCTATGGGCAGCACTAAATCGAGTAGTTTCATAGTACTTCTCTGACTTATTTACCTTTATGGAAAATGAAGGCATACTTGACTCTCTTTGTGATCTTAATTTGTTTTGTTTGCATTATATTTATTTACCTCGGGTTCAAAGGGCAGTCAGAGAATTTAAGAGCCAATAGAATAACCATGGACTCTCTACCCAAGGAGGCCAAACCCCATTGCAATTGTGGGATAGAGGTGTTGTCAGTCATATAGACAAATGTGTTTGTTAACATTCGGGATGCGCGCGCAACATAGTTGCAGAAAACCGGGAAAGATAGCCTTTATAATGGCTAGAGATTTACACGGATTATACAAAATAGTTAGATTTAAAAAGACCAAAAAGGTAGAAGACAGACTAAGAGACAAAGCGATTCGCTATTGATCTGTCGCATCAGAATTTTGATTTGGGTCACGAAAATCTTTAAATTTGAGTGAGAATGTCGCCCGGTAGACCGCATATAGTCGTGCGGCAGCCATGTCTTTGCGTCATGTCACAAAGTTCATCATTTTACAGTTTTACAGTTAATCTACAGCCAGAAAGTCAAGCAGGGCAGCTTTCAAGAGATATCGGGAATCCTGCTTTTTGCACCTAAAATACAAACGTGAGCAAAGGCAGCAATCGCTATCGAATCAACAGATGTGCATTTTTTTTGTTTACTGTAGCTATCAGGGGAAGAATACAAACAACGAAAATCACCAGTTAACTTAATTTAAATTAGCAGCAAGAACTATAGACTAATAAAATAACAGGCTTATATGAACTGACAACTTAAATTATACGACTTACAGTTCTCAAGTACGCACACACGCAATCTCAACTGCGGTGTGAAGCGCCTTTCCGTGCTATTCTCCTACATGCACTCCAACAATCACTGCTCATAAACGGCCTAAAGTTTTGTACAGCCCTATTTTTGATACCGTGGCGGCCGCTCTGTCCATTCGCGCACCTCACAGTTGCGTATTGATCGGCTTATCAACTCGATTACTAATTGATCAAAACAGAACGAGGCTTCGGCTGTAGTCTACTTGAAACATACTATTGAGTACATATTCGCTGACATGCATTGCACGCTCTGGATTTCTCATAGGCGCTCGGGATTTCTCATAGGCGCGCGCCCATATTTTCTCTATGCAGGAAAAACCCTGCTCTTCTTTTGTAGGCAGTGGAAAGACGACCATCACCACCCAGGGCAGAGCTGATGGGGTTAGCATCACACAGGTCCTTCACCATTTCTGACACAATGGCTTCATCAATTTCACAGTTGTGTCTCCTCAAACAAGACTGTAAAAGGTCTTTAATGATGGGAGTCGAAGCTGAATGCAACTCCCCTACGACCTCATCAATGCATCTGTTGGGTACATTAAATATGCATTCTAGCTTCAACATCAAATGACCCAAGCTTTTTTCAATTAAGTTAGACAATTCTCTGACATCAACATCATCTTCTCCAATGTTCTCAATATCAGATCGATCATCTTCCTGAACAATTCGATCACTGAAATCATCGGTATCTGAAGAGTTTACATACGTCTTTAGCAAGTCTTCTTTAAACTCACCCAATGAATGGGGAGTATGCTTGCGACTTTTGTGGGATGTAAAGGTTCCATAGATGTTAGTTTTAAAATTGCAATTTTTGAAAACACAGGTAACAGTTTCTTGCTTTTGCAGATGTCGACCAAGATGTGCAAAATACTCTCTTTCATCAGAGATTGTGCCTTCACTGCAGCACTGGCAATAGAAACTGAGTATTTTAGATGTCTCCGTTTGTTGAGTTAAGTGTTTTCTTGACAGATGTGACCTAAGGCTACCCCATGTGTTAAAGGAACAAAAACAATCAAAGTGAGGACAAGGTAATGGTTGACCACCGTGGCTATGACGTCATCTAAAATGTTTCAACAGCTGGACTTTAGTAGAGGTCTCAAACGTGCAAATTTTGCAAGACCAACGCATTGTAGTAGATACATATACAGCTAACTCAAAGACTACCAAAAAAATTCAAAAATATCACCCCTTTTCCCCTCAGTACAGCACGTGCTGGTCATCCTGACAGATTTACAAAAATGTATAACTGATTAACGGACATAGCCTACCCAATGCCGCAAACGTAGTTAAATCAACGATAAATTCTCATTCATTTTTGGGGTTCTTTATACCACCTTTACAAAACGTTTAACAAAATGTGCAATTCCAAGATGCTGCACTCAATTTAGCACTCAGCAAAAATACATAACCTGTTAGCCTAACACAAACAACTGAAATTCGACAACAATTTTGCAACAAAGGACTGTTTATAATGGTATTCAATGGATTTCTAGTGGTTTCATCCAATATTTGCGCTGATATACTTATTAATAATAACTACGCCACTGGTAGCTATTTGATGTCTATAGCTCATGCACAGACTTCTGAATGAATGCAAAATTGTCACCCCCTTTTCCGCCAACGGTATTCAGAGCACGTGCTGGTCTGCCTTGCTAATTTTCTTAAAGCTAAATATTGAGGCTAAAAAACCAAGCTCACTAGTTGGCTATAACATTACCGGCTAACGGAGTAAATAGCTCACCAACATAATTCGAAATAATGCAAAGTACTTAAATCATACAATTACAGTCTCGTTAACTCAACATGCTGGTCTGTTGGCTATATTTGAGAAGCTAGGCTAGCTAACGCTAATTGACACAAGTATCTCTAATTCAACACTCAGCTCAGCTCACATTCAACATAACAGAGTAGGCTACGTTATAATCACCATCGAAATAAATAAAGCTGTTTAGAGACAACGTTTTTTGTATTTTTTGTCGTTGTAATAACACTCACCTCACACTCACTTACCCAAACGTGCTCTTGTCTGCCTCAATCTGTTTGAACCAGACCACGGTCCGATCCGCTCCGTGATATGCAGGTGCGCATGGAGAAATTCAAGCGGAAAATAAATCGTTGTAAATAAAATATTAAGTTACAAGAGCTTAAATTTTACTTTTTATTACTGAATAGAAGATTTTAAGTTTGGCTCACTCAAGATTGTATGCCAAACCAAAAGTTTGAAATTATGTGTCACCGGGACTCAAAAAAAGTACAATTACAATCAAAAAGTCTAACAAAATCATCAAACTTGATTTTTTATCAGACAACAATTGATATTTTTGAGTACTGGCTAAAGGTCACGTGAATCAAGCTCATCTGTTTTTCATCGGTGATTTGCAAGGAATGTAAGAACAGCTAGATAGCGAAAACACCTAACGCTATACTGTAGGCATGTAAACCAGTACGCTTGCTAACGCAAGAGCATGAATGTGTTTAGCCTAGTTTATTGGCAATGGGATTTACGTTAATTCATGTTCCTGACTATGTTTCATTCAAATAAATAACCCGTGTTGTTATGTAAATCTACAATTCAGATGCATGTTTGTCCAGATCTATTTTTCAGTAAGATAGCTAGAGCTAATTGAAGCTGTGTTGAATCACGATAGTTTGTTTGCTAAGCTGTAGTGCCAACGTTGACCACCTAAGGCGATTCTGTTTGCTTCGACAACAGACGTGGAAACTACCGTAATCATTTCAAATTATATCTAGTCAATCTGTTGAAAACTGTGTTGTGTAGACCAGGGGTTTTCAAAGTGTAAGACAGTGAGCCTCCCTTGAGAGAACATCAAGTCACCGGGGCCTCCCCCATTTTAACGGGGTCATAGAATGATTTTTTGGGCATATTTCACACTGTTCCTTAAGGTCTCCCAATAGGGTATCTAACATTGGTTGGGCTGAAAATGTTCCGGGTGCTGTTCTATGCGCCCTAATGCACCCTGTGAAATATCCCTGGAATAAAACAAGAGGGTTTCTTCTTTCTATGGTATGTTCATGAATATATAGATAAGCTGCGCGCTGATTGGTTGGTTTACAACGAGTGAAGCTGCGGAGCGAAGCGCAACATGGCCAACAGTAAGCCTACTTACCAGGGGTGAAAGTAGTTTTGTTTTCTTGGTGGTACTATGATGCAGGTTTAATGCGCGCGCCAAGCGCGCGCCGAAAATTTCACTTAGCCTAATTATTTATTATTTATTAAAATAATATGAAATACTGGCCCCAGTGGTCTGTTGGATTGCGCCTGACGAGGTTTGAAAGTAGGCATTTTTGGGAAATGGCCTCGAAAAGACGGCAGGAGTCAGGAACAGAGAAAATAAAAAATACTGCGAGATGATACCCATGCATCACTTGCAGGTAAGTCCATGTTTAATCATTCTTAAATACGTGAAATGTGCTGCTAATGTAATGCTTAGCCTATGCATAGGCTACACTTCGAACTAGCTGACGTTATTGCTAATGTTAGCAAACTCAAATATGTTATAACTTATGTGCAAGCTAAATTGAGATTTTACTCTTAAACAGTATCTATTTACAAGTAACTGACGCCAGCTAGCTGTTACTTTACATTATATTATGCTTTTATATAAGATTTATCAAATAGTTTATAAATAGCCCCTAAGAAATAAAGGTGGAGAGCACCTTGGCTGCATGCTTTCAGTTTTAAATGTTTAAAAGAAAATTCGGTATAAGATTCTGTTTGAATATTTTGTCTCTTTCTAGGCTACTGATCCTTTTTTTTGGTATTTCTAAATTAATGCAGGGTCAAATCGTGAGATATAGGCTACAAGGAAGAGCACGTGGCCAAGGTAACTACAGTATAGCAACCTAACTATCATGATTAGATATGGATATTAATTTAATTAATAATAGAAGGAACACTGTGTTAAAAGTAAATAGTTGCAAAGGGTTTGAAAAAGTTTATTTTGAACACAAGCCCTAAGTCATTTAGCAGGCACTACTCTCTTTACGATCTCTCATTTTATTAAAAATCAATAGGCTAATATGATTGATGATTAATTACACTTCAATGCTATTTGTGCATGTTTCTGAAGTAAAAAACGAACAAAAATAAATTTGATCTCATATCTATCACTTTACAAAACAGAACGGAGAACATGTTAATGTTCTTCTCTACCTCTAGGCTGGCTCTCTCTACCTAGGCTAATGGGAGCAGTGAGTCTGCGTCTTCGCTGCACACATCCGGTGGATGCGGGGCTGTAGTGACGACAGGAACAAGCGCAGGTCGCCCTCGACATGCAGCCTCGACCGGTACTTGTTTTTGATCAGGGTCAAGGCAGAAAACCCGCACTCACACAAGTAAGTGGACGTGAATGGGATCAGTACTTGCATAGCCCTTATGGAGAGTGACGGAAACTCTGTTTCCACAGACAGCCAAAAGTGTGCAAGCGACACTTCACGGATCTTCTGTTGCAATTCCATGTTGGAGCTCAGGTCAAGTAGGGCCTCCTCCTCTTGGATGCTTAATCCATCACGGAGCTCTGATGGGAAGATGAATGGATTTCTAACCCATTGATTCGCCTTGGTGTCTTCTCCAAAATAATCCCGAAACTGATCGCGCAACCCCTTCAAATGCACAGTGGCAACCTGCTGCACAGAGGCAACGGCCAGTCCTGCGTTCTCCAAAACGTACTCCAGGGTTGGAAACATTTCCACTGAGCCCTGTTCCAGGCGAGCACACCACAGGTCCAACTTTTTCCTGAATGCAGTGACTTTATCGTTTACCATAAAGACATGGCACTCCTTTCCCTGCAGGGAAGTGTTGAGCACATTTATCTTTTCAAAGATATCAGACAAATAGGCCAACCTTGCCACCCAGCTCATGTCCTCCATGTGTTTCACCAACGGAGAGTTGATTTCGGTGAGAAATAGGAGGACTTCCTCACGCAAGTCACACAGGCGGGTGAGGACCTTGCCCCGGGACAACCAGCGCACTTCTGAGTGCAGGAGTAGCTGGCGAAAGTGTGCGCCCATCTCTTCGCAGAGGATGGAAAACAGACGCGCATTCAGGGCGCGGGATTTGATCAGGTTGACTATTTTTACTGCCTCACCCAGGACCGCACGCAGCTCCTCGGGCATCTTCTTGGCTGCCAAGGCCTGTCGATGGATGATGCAGTGACTCCAAACAGCAGCGGGAGCAACATCTTGCACTCTTTTCACCAGACCACTGTGGCGACCTGTCATTGCCCTTGCCCCGTCGCTACATATGCCACAGCACCGCTTCCAATCAATGGTGTTATTCTCAATGAAATCATTCAAGGCCTTGAATAATTCTTCTGCCGTGGTGTGAGCTGTCAGAGAATGACAAAACAGAAACTCCTCCTGGACATTGAGCTCTCTGATGTAGCGCACGTAAGTCATCAACTGTGCGCAGTTAGCAACATCGGTGGACTCATCAATTTGAATGGAGAAGTAAGGACTCTCACGAATACCGTCCAGCACCTGCTCCTTCACATCCAATGCCATGTCAGAGATACGGCGCTGGACAGTGTTGTCAGACAAGGGGATGACATTCAACTTGGCCGCAGCAGCTTCTCCCATCATAACCGAGCACATATCCTTTGCAGCAGGTAGGAGTAAGGTTTCGCCGATACTGTGGGGCTTACCCGCCTTTGCAATACGTAATGCAACGAGATATGATGCCTCAGTTGCCTTGCTATTAGTAGTGCTGAATGTTTCGACGGTCTTCTTCTGCTTGTTAAGTTCCTTTAACTTTGTAGAAAAAAACTCCAGCGGCTTTAACACTAAACTTTTGTGCTTGGTTTCCAGATGCCTGCGGAGTTTGCAGGGTCTCATGCTATCATTAGCCAGAACCTCTTTGCAGACCACACATTGTGGCTTTTGGACATCGGCTGGCCCTATCCATGAAAATCCCAACTTCAAATACTCCTCATCATATTTTCTCCGCTTTCTACTGGGTTCAGACATTTTTTATTGGAAAAGTTGCTGTCACTGCTAGCTAAAAATGTTTCGTGTCAAGTAGCCTACTTCACAAGCTGTCAGGACTGAGAGAGATTAAATGACATTAAAATATGTATATATTTTTGTGTATTCTATTCCATACATCTACCTAATGATTATTTTCCAGTAAGCATATATTTTTATTTTTTTAATAATTAAAAAATATATATTTGCCGCCACCCCTGAAACGCTTTGCCGCGCCTCCCCTGAAACTCTCTGGCGCCCCCCAGGGGAGGCGCGCCTCACACTTTGAAAACCTCTGGTGTAGACACAATAGATTTATTTGTACATTTTTATTTCAAGTCGCCACCTTCTTGTTTCAATGAGTGCTGTTGGCCGTCTTTGCTCCGCAGCTTCGCTCGTTGTAAACCAACCAATCAGCGCACAGCTCATCTAAATACCAATGATATAAGGGAAAAAGCTAGCGTTTTTTCCCGGGGAAAAAATGCTGGATGTAAAAGAGGGCATAGAACAGCACCCGGGCCATTTTCAGCCAAACCAATGTTACATACCCTATTCGGAGACCTTAAGGAACAGTGTAAAATACTCAAAAAACCCAGTCAATTACCCCTTTAAATATGTTTTTTTTTAGGTTAAATATGTTTACAGGAAGTGATGAGATGGAGTTGCCATGACCAGATAAGCCTAACTTAACAAATTTGGGTTTACAGGAGTCTTTCGAGGGAAAGTGTTGGGTGACTTTGATACAATATTTGTGACAGATTCTTTAAGGGAAGCGCAGGATTCTTGGAGAGAAAGAAATGACGTTTAGGAATTTATGACTGACTGATCCAAACAAAGTGACTATGGGGGTTTATGGTTTTGTGACTTTGTGAGCTTTGGCAGTTTGACCTTATGGTAGGACTGTGTGAGTTTGATATACTGCTGAGTTGAAAATAGTGGACTGTATTTAACCCAGAGTGAGAATTCTGTTTTTGTTTGAGTATACTTTACAAGATCTACAGAAAACAGCGGACAGATGGAGGAAGAAATGGTGGAATGGAGATTCGAACTTGGCCTAAACCACTAGAAAATGCGTTTTGAAAAAAGGAAGGATAATATGAGAACATTGATGGAGGTTGTATGGTCTGCATCAAACATTTATCTTGAGATTTTCTCAGTTAACACATGAAAAGATCATGCCTCTAAAAGTTTGTATGATATCAAGTACGCATTAATTTTAACATACAAGTAGATTGGTAATGGATGTATAGTCATATGTGGAACAAGTAATATTCAATCATGATAAGCTTCATAGTTAAGGTTAAAGAAACCAATCTTTCAATCAAATCTTTCAATTTAGATTATTCCTCAATGGTATTTTTCTTTGAGGATATGTGATGATAATGGGTCACACTTTGTAAAGGAAGTTTAAAGGTTAAGAAGTTATTTTGGTGTTGATAGGAGTCAACATTGTGTTAATTGCTTCAGTTAGAAGTCAGGCGACAAGAAGTCAGTTACCTATTAACTGACCTCTGGAAGAATGTAATTATTCGCTGTGCAACCTTTTTGTAGTCTACTTTGTGAGATTCACAGGCAGGTGAAAGAGATATGATGAGGGATTTGAAACCAAGTCCTGGCAACGTGGGCGGGGCCATACCAGATTCTTCTGACAACTAATTCGGTGGTGATAATTGAGAGAAGAGCATCCTGAATGAACGCTGGTTATCAAGCGTGTGCCTTGCCTGGAGACGGACGGAGAGAATGCGAGTTCTGCCAGAATCAAGGACATTTCCGAGCTGTACGCAGAGTGCAGTGTCGTTGAAAGTTGCCATGAGAAGTTTGATAACTAGGCTAAATTGCCACGAGAAGAAACACAGTCTACTGAAGATGATGATCATGGACAGCACACAACCTAGGCATCTGTTTCTGAACCTGTACTTTGTTGTTGTATGGGAACAAAATATTTATCTTTGGGAATGGCGTTACTTATAGTATGAAATCAGATTTACATATGGAGATATTCATGTTTGCTTCTGATGTTCTAAATATAAGGGTCTGTTTAGATGATGGGAGTACATTTGCTTTATGTATGTTTGTATTCGGTATGAATGCCTTTTGCTATGTTGATTCCAATTTTTCTTAATTGACTGGCCTGGGTTTATGTTGTTTTAAAAAAAAAGTTAGGAATGTAGTGGCAGTTTTTGACATAGTTCTGTTTCTTTAAGCGGTAAAAAGTAAGTTGCCATGTAGAAGGTATTTATGGTGTTGTTTTATGATGCAAGAGTAAGAGTCAGAATGTCTAGGTGGGGGTTGGAGAGATATAGAGATATAAAGCTGACCTCTTTGCCATGAAGCATTTGCATACAGACTATAGGAGCCGGTGTTCTGTTTATAGGAGATTACATCAAAGGGCAAGAGACACTGGTCTCAGAGTTTTATCATCCTAACTGTCACTAATCAATACTGACCAACCAGAAGAAGGTATGCATTGATTGATGAGGTACATTTATTTGTATGTTATATAATGGGGGGCTTTCCCTACTGTCGCCACCACTCCCATGAACGATTCGTGAAATTGACACTATCCTTCTTGGTGACTGGTCAGCAAGGCCTTGTTTGAATCTATACTGGTATAATCTAAATAAATTGTATTGAAACCGCATTGCCTTGACCGTTCATATTATCACAGTACGAAAATCCGCCATAACAACACCCAGCCTTACAATGTCTCCAGTGCCTTCAACACCATCCAGCCAGTGCTCCTGGGAGACAAGCTGGTAATGTAATTTTTACTGTTAAATATTAGTGTTGTTTTAAGTGCACTATACAACTGCACTATTAACTTATTTAGAGTTCATGTAAAAATATGTTTCCATATTGATTAAACTCTTTCCATTCATTGTAATGACATTGTGTTTTCCCCTTGCAGTTTTATATAATACACCAACACTTTGACCTGTTTCCAATCAAGTTCTGGCTGAAGCATGTGCAGTAAGTGGACTTTTTCTAACTTTTTATATCAAAGGAAGTGCAACCCTTTGTAATTCCCATTTGTTTCCATTACACAGGACAATGAAGAAACCGTCTCAGATGACTGTCCTTTGGAGGAAGTACCTGTAAGTGCATAATTAACTTGACTTTATATATATATATATATATATATATATACTTCTGACTGCAATATATGAATGTATATAAATGAATTAATAAATGTAATATATGAGTTACAGGAGTCGACATCCACAGAAAGGCCCACAAATACGCCCACAGAAGAGTCTACACAGAGAAGTGATAGAGGGTAAGGTGTTGTACTTGTCCTTTTTATTTTTGTTTCATGAAGCATGGATTAAAAACTGGACCTTTGTTAAGCAGATCAAGTTTTGATGGGTTGTTTGCATACCCAAGCATGGATTAATTGTTTTATCCACCAATGGCACAGGGTGACATCCGTTCCCTTTATAAACGGTCTTCAAATGTAAAAAAAATATATATATATATTGACAACTTGAAGAAGAAACAGGCACTTGAAGATAGAGCTGCTTCAAAAGAAACTTTAGTGCTAATAAACCCTTTCACACGGAGTACTAGTGTTGCCCTTACCCAACAATATCTATTTTTAATGATGACTGATTACTTTAATTTTCATAATAATTTTAGGGTGCTTTCACACCTGACATGTTTGCTCTTTTTTAATTTGACCATGGTCCACTTTCTCTGAAAGTCTGGTTCGTTTGGAGAGGTGAGAACACGCATTCAAACTCTGTTTGCTTTAGTTGTGAGCCTTAATATTGACCTATTCTAAGAAGCAAACCAAAATGTAGTGCATTGTGGGTTGAAAACTGAAGTTTCATGGCTTAGACAGCTGCGCCGCTTATGAACAAAATGAGTCAAGGGCAACCGTGGGAAATGATGATGGAAAATAATTTGATGACAAAAATCCTGGGTACAAGGCCAATGAGCAACTCTAAAAACGTGGTGGAGTCCCACATACACGAGAGGCCTTCTACATCATCTCCGAGTCCTTCACCAATGGAGGAGGAGGATGCCGGCTACGCTGATACAGGTGAGAGAGATAGTCTTTTTTAGTTGTTGTCCTTTTTGTGAATGGTACCAGTCCCACAGGGGGAAGTAATTAAATGATTAATGAGTAAGGTGAGTTAACTGCTTTTGAAATGCATAAAAAAAATATATGGACACATTTAGTCCAGTTTTAAAGTGACCAGTGCTTGGGTTTTAGAGGGCAAGTGAGGGGAGTACATGTCTATTTAGGCTGTAGATGGTATAGACAAACAATTAATTGACTACTGTATGCTATATCCTATGCATTCAATTAATTGATTACTTTAGTACTCGCATGTTAATTATGAATTGTTTGGAGACATCTTGACATTTTACTTTTGACAAGAGCGCAATGAGACATTTTACCTTTATTAACAGGGGCTACTGCAAGCGGGGCTACTGCAAGCAGCGTTGCATCCTGTGACACGGATCTCAGCAGGTCTGTTGAGGTTGAGCAGAGCACATGAAGTGGAATGAACCGTTCAAAGAGGGTTATTCCTGGTGCACAATCCCATAAAAGAAAGGCAATGTCAGATTGGGGTAACAAAATATCTGTCTTAACTACTGAGGCAGTGGGAAGAGATGAATGAGGCTGATCAAATTTGTCAACAGCAGGACAGGGCTGACTTGGAAAATGTCATGAAAATGCAACAGGAAGGTGAAGACTGTCTGTTTCAGGCAATGCAAGAACAGCAGCAAGCCACAACTCAAATGTTTTTACAACTAATGGGGACTAATGAATGCTTTGTCTCCTGCACAAGCACTGCGCCCACCTGCCTCCCACTGGATTCCTACAGTTCCAATGATGCCCCCAAGTACCTGGCCCATGACCCAGCCACCCAACCCACCACCATCCAGGACACACCCACGCATCCCACCAGCACCATCAATCACCAAGCAACCTACCCCCGTGGTCATCCCATGTTCCTTGAGAGCAGGGCCGGAGTGGGACTCATTTTCAGTCCGGAGTTTCATACCTTAGACCGGACCACTTTAGTTCACGACTGACTATATTAAGACTTATTGACTTTACTTAAATGACTCTAATATTCTGCACTACATTACTGCATCTTGTACATTTGTATTTTTTGTCATATTTGTACTTTTTGTATTTTATATTGTAAATTAGGCAACTTATATTTTATTGTATATTTTATTTTAAATATAATTCCACTTTAGTATAGATAGTATAGTTATATAGTATAGATATTTAGTATAGACAGTCCACATATTTAAATTTAAGGATACTATATGTTTATTGTATGCACCTTCCTGCCAAAGCAAATTCCTTGACTGTGCAAACTTTCATGGCCAATAAATCCCTTTCTGATTCTGATTCTGATTCTGATATGTGATTAAAACCTCAGAATATAAGTCTGCAATAGTGCACTGTTCTCTGCAGCCTTGTAATTCATTGTATGTTTAAAACATCTCATAAGTTCCAATTCAGTGCAAATACAGTAGCCTACATTTTGCTTCAGAGTGAAGATTTATTAGAACATTTAATAACCAAATATAATGTTTAATAGTATCAGAATATATTTTCTATAATAATTTGTGTTCTTAAATATCCAAATATATCCAAAAATATGAAATGAATACAAATGTATAAAACAACAACAAACAACAACAAAAGATTAAAGTCAAATGTATTTGACTTTCTAATGACACTATCGTCAAGAAAACAACTTCAAATATGAGAACATTAGTTAAAGAATAAAACAAGTATTGCACTGTTATCTGACTTTTCTTTCACAGTATAACTTCCTAATGACTGCTTCGTCTCTTTTTTATCTGCATAAGTAGCCTGGGTGCCAGCCGAACTTAGCCCCGCCCACAACATTTGAGGTCGGGAAGTTTGGTCTGGCATTGTTACGTTGGGGTGGTACTATGCCCGCACCAGAACTGTTCGTACCAATCAAATTGTCAGGGCGGGAAACGCGATCAAGGCATTTGTCAATCGAAAATATGTTTTTGCCGTCCTTCCTACAGGATTCGGTAAAAGTTTAATTTATCAGCTGGCCCCGATGGTCGCAAAGAAAACCCAGTGGTCATTGTGGTTTCTCCTTTGGTCACACTCATGGAGGACCAAGGGAAATAAGTGACCGAAATGGGCATCACTGCGATGCAACTCTGCTTGCACGACGAATTGGACATAACCAGGTGGACATTACAATGCTGGACTAGATGAAGTTCATCTAACTTACAAATGGTAAGAGATAGTCTTGACTGTCTGACTTGGTAAATAACTCACAATGTTGTGATATGAATCAAATGTTGTAAACATAGTACCATAGGTGTTTTTCATTTGCATTCGCACTGGCAAGTGGCCATAGGAACTGGTTGCCCATTCATTTGCAAATTGACCATTCATTGGGGTGTTGTTTTGTCTGTACTCACACACCATACCGGTAGTCACTGTACCCCTTATAAGTGATGTATTCCTTTTAGATGCCAGTACGGTCATTAAAAAGTAATAAATTATACTAATCATTTATTATTTTACTGTTACTTATTGGTTGCTTATTGTACTGCCATATATTCCAGGTACACCTGTGCTGACATTGACTGCTTCTGCTGATCGGCAAGCCAGGGTTATGAAACAGCTTCAGATGGGCAATCCAACCATTTTGGCTCTGAGCCCAAACGGAACAGCCTGGGTCTGATTAAAGTACCTGCCCATTCCCTGGACTGGATTGTGAGAGATGTTATGTCAAATGTCATATATTGCCAGTAATTATCTACTGCGAAACTGTGAACTGTTGAAGATATCAGACTAGCTTCAAATTCAGCCTCAAACTTCTAGCTTCAGGGTCCTGTTGTTGTGCAAAAGCCTTTTTTCCCCGTTATATTAATACTTTTGAATAAAATGTACATTGTTTATACTTTTCTATTGGTGGTTGATTTTTTGCATTTGAAAAGATAAACAATAAATGTCAATAAAGATTTTTTATATCTCCACATAATAGCCTAACCCTGTTTGAACATATATTTTGGACATATAACCAATAAGAAAATACACCAAAATAATGAGTCCCCTTCCCTTACCATGGTAGATGGATTTGCGTATCCTAATGATCCTGGAAGCCAAGTTGTCGGTGGCTTTATGCTCCTGGTAGGGCCACCCAAGGCAAACAGGTTCCAGGTGAAGGTGCTCGGCTCAGGTTTGGCTGTAGAAGCTAGCTCTAGGGACGTGACCTCCTTGGTGGGAAAGGAGCCTGAGCTGGTAAGCGAGGTAGAGAAGTTCCGGATAGCTATAGTCTGCCTCGACGCATAGCATTGGCTCCGGAACCAGTCTCCTTGACAGGGGCTGGACTCTCTTCCACTCTGGAGTTGCCCTTGGTGAGAGTTGTTGATCTGGGGTGGGAATACTTATTTCCCCTCGGTTCGGCACCTGTGCGTTGGGGTTCACCCCGGTGGACGAGAGGGTAGCCTCCCTCCGCCTTCGGGTGGGGGGACGGGTCGTCACTGTTATTTGTGCTTACGCACCAAACGGCAGCTCAGAGTACCCACCCTTTTTGGAGTCTCTGGGGGGGTCGCTGGAAAGCGCTCCTCCCGGAGATACCCTTCTCCTCCTGGGGGACTTAAAAAGCTCATGTGGGCATTGACAGTGAGACCTGGAGGGGCGTGATTGTGAGGAACGGCCCCCCCGATCTGTACCCGAGCGGTGTTTTGTTGTTGGACTTCTCTGTTAGACATGGCTTGTCCATAACAAACACCATGTGCAAGTATAAGGGTGTCCATATGTGCACTTGGCACCAGGACACCCGAGGTCTCAGTTCGATGATCGACTTTGTAGTCGTGTCGTCGGACCTCAGGCCGAATGACTTGGACACTCGGGTGAGGAAAGGGGTGGAGCTGTCAACTGATCACCACCTGGTGGTGAGTTGGCTAAGATGGTGGGGGAGGATGCCGGTCGGGCCTGGCAGGCTGTAGTGGCAGTTTTTGAGATAGTTACAATATCTGTTTCTTTAAGCGGTAAAAAGTAAGTTGCCCTGTAGAACGTATTTCTGGTGTTGTTTAATGATGCCAGAGTAAGAGCCAGAATGTCTAGGTTGGGGAGATATAGGGAGGCAAGCTGACCTCTTTGCCATGAACCATTTGCATACAGTAGAGTGGGGGACTGTGGCCTTTGTTTAGAGGTAGAGAGACTACATTAAAGGGCATGAGACACTGGTCTGGGGGGGGTTTTATGATCTCAACGGTGTTATATAGGGAGAGCTTCGATCATGTCTCGGGGAGGGGGGACATTGAGTCCGAATGGGCCATGTTCCGGGCCTCCATCGCTGAGGCGGCTGACCGGAGCTGCGGACGCAAGGCGGTCGGTGCATGTCGCAGCGTTAACCCTCAAACCCGGTGAGGTGAGGGATGCCGTCAAGCTAAAGAAGGAGTCCTATCGGACTCTATGGGTCGGTAGGACTCAAGAGGCAGCTGATGTGTACCGGCAGGCTAACCGGAATATGGCTTCGATGGTCGCGGAGGCGAAAACCTGAGTGTGGGAGGAGTTCGGCGAGGCCATGGAGAATGACTTCCGAACGGCTTCGAAAAGATTCTGGACCACCATCCGGTGACTCAGGAGGGGGAAGCAGGGCACTGTCAACGCTGTATATGGTGGGGATGGTGCGCTGCTGACCTCGACGGGGGACGTCCTGGATCGATTGAAGGAATACATTTACATACATTTACATTTATTCATTTAGCAGACGCTTTTATCCAAAGCGACTTCCAAGAGAGAGCTTTACAAAAGTGCATATACTTTGGGAGACCTCCTTAATTCCACCAACTTGTTTCCTACGTGGAGGCAGAGTCTGGGGACATCGGGGGGGGGGCCCTTCTATCTCTCGGGCTGAGGTCACCGAGGTGGTCCAAAAATTCTGCGGTGGCAGGGCCCCGAGAGTGGATGAGGTTCGCCCGGAGTTCCTTAAGGCTCTGGATGTTGTAGGGCTGTCTTGGTTGACACGACTCTGCAACATCGCGTGGACGGGCGGACGGGCACAAGACGAGCAGCTGCACCGAGCCCTATATATACGGCACGTCACTGGTCGAGTCGTCTCGGGGCGGGGTTGAAGCGCGAGGGCCTCTGCCCCCTGGCCCTCCCCTCTACCCCTGGCCCTCCCCTCTACCCCTGGCCCTCCCCTCTACCCCTGGCCCTCCCCTCTACCCCTGGCCCTCTACCCTCCACCTGGGTTTCTTTTGACGTGGGTA
>CAEFZP010000101.1:0-59625 GCA_903064625.1 Mallotus villosus
TAGTAGTGGGATAGGAAAAATCAGCTGTTGTCGTTTGTCGGTGATGCTGTGGTTGTTGTTGGAGCTTCTGTGGTAGTCGTTGTAGGTGCACCTGTGTTGTATTGGGAGCAGCTGTGGTTTGTAGTGGGAGTCAGCTGTGGTGTTGTCTGTGAGAGCTGTGGTGTTGTTAGAGCCTCTGTGGTAGTTTGTTGGGTTAGCTGTGGTTGTAGTGGGAGCAGCTGTTGTTGTAGTTGGAGCGGCTGGTTGGTTGTTTGTGGGAGAAGCTGTGTTTGTTGTTGGAGCCTCAGTTGTGGTTGTTGGTTAGCTGTGGTTGTAGTTGGAGCAGCTGTGGTTGTAGTGAGAGCAGCTGTGGTAGTAGTGGGAGCAGCTGTTGTATTGTAGGTGCAGCTGTGGTTGTTGTTGGAGCCTCTGTGGTAGTAGTTTGGCGGCTGTGGTTGTCGTGTGAGCAGGCTGTTTTGTAGGGGGGATCAGCTGTGGTTGTATTGGGATCAGCTGTGTTGTAGTTGTAGGTTGCACTGGTGTTGGTGGAGCCTCTGTGGTATTATTGGTGCATCTTTGGTTGTAGTGGGAGAGCTGGTTGTAGTGGGGAGGCCGGCTTGTGGTGTTTCTTCTACGATCGCCTGTAGCCGGGCTGTGGTTGTAGTGGGACTGTGCGGCTGTGTGGTTTGTAGTGTGCGAGCAGCTTGTGCCTTGTGGTTTGTGGACTCTGATACCGCCTGTGCTTGTGTGTTGTAACCTGGGCCGATAGCAGCTTGTTTTAGTTGTGATGGTGCTGCATGCCCTGTGCGTTTGAGATTGTTGGCGTCTTGTGCATCTCTCCTGTGCCTGCCTCGCTAAGCTGTGGCGGGGCGTGCTGCTGGCTTCGTCAGTGCGGAGCATGCTTTTGTTGTCGCTGCGGTCGGCAGCTTGCTTTCGTTTTGTAAGTTGGTGACAGTCAGCTGTGGCATTGTAGTGGGTGCAGCGTCCGTTGCGGTAGTTGTAGTTGGTTCAGGCAGACCTTTGTGTCGTGTTGTTTTTGTTTTGGCGAGACGCTCTTTCTTGGCTAGTATCTGAATCTGTGGGCGCCTACTGCTCTTCCTTTCATTTCGCATGAAGTGGGGGGGGGTTGTACCATGTGATAATCGGCAGACTGCTGCCCGTTGTCGTGGGACATCTGTTTTTGTAATACGTTGGCTGTGACAGTCTGGATGGGTTTTGTACGTTGAGAACTTCGCGGCGCACGGGTGGGTTAACTGATATCTTGGGAGCAGCTTGTTGTGTAGTAGTGGGAGCACTCGGTTGTAAGCTTGCTCAGTTGCAGCTGCGTTGGTTGCGGACTGGAGCAAAGCTGTTCTTTGGCTTTGTATGCGTTTGCTAGCTTGTGGTGTTTGCTTTGTTGGAGCCCTCTGTGGTCGCGGTAGTCAGTTTGGGGCATTTCTGGGTGTGGTACTGGGACGTCCAGCGGTGGTTTTGCGTGGGAGCGCGGCTGTGATGCTTGTAGCTTGGGCACAGCGCGGCTGTGCGTTCGTAGTGGGTAGCGGCTGTTCTTTGTAGTGGGAGCCCTGTTTTTGTGTTGCTAGGTTCTGCACGCTTGCTGCTGTTGTTATTCGGAGCAGCTGTTGTTGAAGTGGGAGCGGCTGTGGTTTGTAGTTGTGCGCTGTGTGTAGATCTTGTTAGGTGCCGCTGTGGTTTGTTTTGTTGGAGGCATTTCTCGTCGGTATTAGTTTCGGCGGCCGGCTGTGTGTTGGTCATGGGAGCCAGCTGTGGTTGCTAGCTTCGTGAGCAGCTGTGGTTTTGTAGTTCGAGAAGCTGTGGTTGTTTGTTTTTGAGCCTCTGAGTTCGGTAGCTTGTTTTGCGGGACCTTAGCTATTGGGCTTGTACGTTGGAGCGGCTCGTGGCTGAGTGGAGCAGCTGTGGCTAGTACAGTCGGGAGCAGCTGTTCTGCTAGTTGTAGGTGTCAGCCTTGTTTGTTGTAGTGGGAGCGTCTCTTTGTTTTCGTTCGTCGGGCAGCAGGTGTGGTTGTAGGGAGCACTTTGGTTGTATTGGATAAGCTGGTGGTTGTTGTTTGGCAGCTCTGTGCTTAGTTCGGTTCTTTTGGGTTGTAGCTTCTGGTGGCTTCTGTAGTGGGAGCGTGCTGTGGGATTATTGTTGGAGCAGCTTGTTGTTGTATGTCTGGAGCCAGCTGTGGTTGTAGTTTGTGGAGAAGCTGTGGTTGTATGTTGGAGCCTCTGTGGTATGTAGTTGGGGGCGACTAACTTACTCTCTGTGGCCTTGCTAGTGGGACCAGCTATGGTGCTTGTAGTGGGAGCACTTTTGGTAGGCTGCAGCTGTGGCTTTGTAGTCGGAGCCAGCTGTGGTTGTATTCGGTAGCGCTGTGGTTGAAGTGGCGCGGCTGTGGTTGGTAGTGGGAGCAGCTTTGTAGTTGTAGGTGTGCATCTGTGGTTTTTGTGGATCCCCTGTTGGTAGTTGTTGGGTTAGACTGTGGTTTTAGTGGAGCAGCTGTTACGGTTGCAAGTTGGAGCGCTGTGGTTGTTGTGGGAGAAGCTGTGGTTGTTGTTGGACGCATCTGTTGTTGTTGTTTGTTGGGCGGTTTTTTTTTGGGGAGCTGTGTGTCCGTGTCTGGAACTGCTGCTTGTGGTTTGTAGCTGGGACGCAGCTGTGGTACTAGTGGGAGTCAGCGTTGTCTTTAGCTTTGTTAGGTGCCGCGTGTGGTTGCTAGTGGGCAGCAGCCTGCCATTGTAGTTGTAGTGTGCAGCTGTGGAGTTCTTGTTCTGGAGCCTCTGTGGTTAGTGTTGTCGGCACACCTCTGTGGTTGTAATGGGACCCAGCTTTGGGTTGTGGTGGTCGGATCCGGCTTGGTTGTAGTGGTAGCGCTGTTGGTATTTACAGGTGGGCAGCCTGTTCTGTGCGGTTGTAGTGCGATCTGCAGCTGTTTGTAGTTGTTAGGTGTCAGCTGTGGTTGTAGTCGAGCCGCAGCTGTGGTTGAAGTGGGAGCGGCTGTTGGTTATGTAGTGGGAGCAGCTGTTGTAGTGGCTAGGTGCACTGTGGTTGTTGTTGGAGCTCGCTGTGGTAGTAGCTGGGGGCTGCTGATGGTTGTAGTTGTGATCCCCTCCGCTGGTTGTAATGTCATCCCTGCTGGTAGGTTGTAGTTGTGAGAAGCTGTGCTGTTGTTGTTGGAGCCGCTGTGGTAGTGTGTAAGTGGGTTATGCTGCTGGTTGCTTAGGTGGAGCGGCTGTGGATGTAGTTGGATCGCAGCTTGGTATAGTGGGTATCATCCCCGGCCTGTTATACGTTGTAGCGTCGCGCAGGCTGTGGCTTTGTAGTGGGAGCGTCTGTTGTTGTAGTGGAGGCAGTTTGGGTTGGATTGAAGCACGATGTGGTTGTAGTTGGAGATGCCTGTTGTTGTTGCGTCAGGAGACCCGCCTGTGGTATTGTTGGGTTAGCTTTGGTTGTAAGTACGGGCAGTCCGGCCTGTGGATTGTAGTGTGAAAGTCAGTCTGTGGTTGTAGTGGGGAGTCAGCTGTGGTTGTAGTTGTCGCGATAATCTGTTGGCTTGTTGCTCGGATGCTCTCTGTTGGTTAGGTTTCTGAGTTTAGCTGGGTTGTAGTTGGAGCGGCTGTGGATTTAGCTGGGAGCTGCGACGTCTGTGGTAGTATCGGCCGCATCTGGTTCGTAAGTGTTTGTAGGTGGGCAGCTGTGGACGTTTGTAGTGGGAGCGGCTGTGGTGTTCGTAGGGCAGGCAGCGTGTGCCTTTATGTGATGCGGCCTTTGTGGTTGTTGCTGGAGAAGCTGTGGTCGCGTTGTTGTGCAGCATCTGGTTGTTTTGTTTTTGGGTGCGCTGTGGTTTGTAGTTGGAGCACTCTGTCTGTTGTAGTTGGGATCATCTAGCTTTGGTAGAATTGGGCGCAGCTGGTTCTAGTCTTGTTTAGGTTGACAGCTGTCTGGTTCTGTTAGTTGCTGTCCATGCTGTTTGTATTTGCTAGTCTGCAGCTTCGTGTCTGTTGTTGGAGCCTCTCTGTGGTAGTAGCGTTGGGTGCACTTCTGTGGCTTGTATTGGGAGCACTGTGGTTGTGGTCGTGAGTCGGTCTGTGGCGCTTGTATTCGGGAGCGGCTGTGGGTTGTAGCTGGTGGTATGCGGCCTGGGGTCTGTTAGTGGTAGCAACTGCCCTTATGGTATTGTAGGTGCAGCTGTGTTGTTGTAGTCCGTAGCAGCTGTGCGTTGAAGTGGATCGTCTGTGGTTGTACGTGGGAGCAGCTGTTTGTAGTTGTAGGCCTGCGCTGTGGCTTGTTTTCTGGCGAAGCCTCTGTGGTAGTAGTTGGGGCGTGCTGTGGTTGTAGTGGGAGCACTGGGTTTGTTAGTGTTGTGTCTGGCACGCTGTTGGCTTGTTGAGCTTTGGAGATAGCTCGCTGGGTCTTTGTTCGTTGGAGCCCTCTGTGGTTAGTTTTTGGTGCTCTTACGCCTGTGTGCTTCTGTTAGTCTGGACAGCGGCTGTGGATTTAGTGGGAGCAGCTGTGGTGTGTGGTGCGAGCGTCTCGTGTGTTGTTCGAGCGTAGCTGTGGTTGCTATGGTTGGAGCACGCTGTGGTTCGTAGTGGGAAATAGCAGCTGTGGTTAACAGTGTAGAGTGCAGCTGCTGTAGTTGTATTCGGTGCAGTCTGTGTGGTTTTGCTACAGCTGGGAGCGGCTGTGGTTGTAGTGAGCTCTGTTGGAGTGTCAGCTTGCGCGTGTCTTGTTGTGAGCCTCTGTGGTAGTAGTTGGGGCGCCCTCTTTGCGCTTTGTGTGGCTGGAGCATGCTTGGGTGTGGCTGGAGAGCGGCTTGTGGCTTGTACTCTGTGGAGTCGCGTGTCTTTTTGTTGGGTTCTTAGTGGGACGCGGCTTGTTGGTTGTATCGTCTGGGGTATCAGCTATGTCTTCTACGTTGTTGCCAGTTGCATGCTGTGGTTTGTAGTTCGCGAGCAGCTCGTGGGTGTTCGAACGGCTGGCGCAGCCTGCGCTCGCTGGTTTGTAAGTGGGAGGCAGCTGTTGTAGTTGCTCATCGGTTGGCAGCGTGTGGTTGTTGTTGGAGCCTCTTCGTTGAAAAATAGTAGCGTTGGGTGCGGCTTTCGCTGTTTTGTTATGTGGGAGGCTGTTGGTTGTAGTGGATTCTGCAATCGTGTGGTTGTGTTGGAGAACATGCTGTGGTTTGTTGTTTTGTGGTCGCAAGCCTCTGGGGTACGTGTTTGGGTTAGCTGTGGTTGTAGTTGGAGCGGCTGTGGGATGTAGTGGGAGGCAGCTGTGGTAGTAGTGGGAGCAGCTGTGTAGTTGTACGTGCAGCTGTGGTTGTAGTGTGGAGCGGCTGTTGTTGTAGTGAGCAGTTGTGGTTGTAGTGGGAGCAGCTGTGGTTGTAGTTGGAGAAGCTTGTGGTTGTTGTTGAGCCTCTGTGGTCGTTGTTGGTGTTAGCCTGTGGTTGTAGTGGGAGCGCCTGTGGATGTAGTGGGAGCATGCTGTGGTTGTAGTGGGAGCAGCTGTGGTTGTAGTTGGAGAAGCTGTGGTTTTGTTGGAGCCTCTTGGTAGTTGTGGGTAGCTGTGGTTGTAGTGGAGCGGCTGTGGATGTAGTGGGAGCAGCTGTGGTAGTAGTGGGAGCAGCTGTTGTAGTTGTAGGTGCAGCTGTGGTTGTAGTGGGAGCGGCTGTGGTTTGTAGTGGGAGCAGCTGTGGTTGAAGTTGGAGCGGCTGTGGTTGTGTGGGAGAAGCTGTGGTTGTTGTTGGAGCATCTGTTGTTGTTGTTGGGTGAGCTGTGGTTGTAGTTGGAGCAGCTGTGGTTGTAGTGGGAGCAGCTGTGGTAGTAGTGGGAGCAGCTGTTGTAGTTGTAGGTGCAGCTGTGGTTGTAGTGGGAGCAGCTGTTGTAGTTGTAGGTGCAGCTGTGTTGTTGTTGGAGCCTCTGTGGTAGTAGTTGGGGCATCTGTGGTTGTAGTGGGAGCAGCTGTGGTTGTGGTGGGAGCGGCTGTGGTTGTAGTGGGAGCGGCTGTGGTTGTAGTGGGAGCGGCTGTGGTTGTAGTGGGAGCAGCTGTTGTAGTTGTAGGTGCAGCTGTGGTTGTAGTCGGAGCAGCTGTGGTTGAAGTGGGAGCGGCTGTGGTTGTAGTGGGAGCAGCTGTTGTAGTTGTAGGTGCAGCTGTGGTTGTTGTTTGGAGCCTCTGTGGTAGTAGTTTGGGGCGGCTGTGGTTGTAGTGGGAGCAGCTGTGGTTGTAGTGGGAGCAGCTGTGGTTGTAGTTGGAGAAGCTGTGGTTGTTGTTGGAGCCTCTGTGGTAGTTGTTGGGTTAGCTGTGGTTGTAGTTGGAGCGGCTGTGGATGTAGTGGGAGCAGCTGTGGTAGTAGTGGGAGCAGCTGTTGTAGTTGTAGGTGCAGCTGTGGTTGTAGTGGGAGCGGCTGTTGTTGTAGTGGGAGCAGTTGTGGTTGTAGTGGGAGCAGCTGTGGTTGTAGTTGGAGAAGCTGTGGTTGTTGTTGGAGCCTCTGTGGTAGTTGTTGGGTGTAGCTGTGGTTGTAGTGGGAGCGGCTGTGGATGTAGTGGGAGCAGCTGTGGTTGTAGTGGGAGCAGCTGTGGTTGTAGTTGGAGAAGCTGTTGTTGTTGTTGGAGCCTCTGTGGTAGTAGTTGGGGCGGCTGTGGTTGTAGTGGGAGCAGCTGTGGTTGTAGTGGAAGCAGCTGTGGTTGTAGTTGGAGAAGCTGTGGTTGTTGTTGGAGCCTCTGTGGTAGTTGTTGGGTTAGCTGTGGTTGTAGTTGGAGAGGCTGTGGATGTAGTGGGGAGCAGCTGTGGTAGTAGTAGGAGCAGCTGTTGTAGTTGTAGGTGCAGCTGTCGTTGTAGTGGGAGCGGCTGTTGTTGTAGTGGGAGCAGTTGTGGTTGTAGTGGGAGCAGCTGTGGTTGTAGTTAGAGAAGCTGTGGTTGTAGTTGGAGAAGCTGTGGTTGTTGTTTGGAGCCTCTGTGGTAGTTGTTGGGTTAGCTGTGGTTGTAGTGGGAGCGGCTGTGGATGTAGTGGGAGCAGCTGTGGTAGTAGTGGGAGCAGCTGTTGTAGTTGTAGGTGCAGCTGTGGTTGTAGTGGGAGCAGCTGTTGTTGTAGTGGGAGCAGCTGTGGTTGTAGTGGTGGCAGCTGTGGTTGTAGTGGGAGACTCTGTGGTAGTAGTTGGGGCGGCTGTGGTTGTCGTGGGAGCAGCTGTGGTTGTAGTGGTAGCAGCTGTGGTTGTAGTGGGGAGCAGCTGTGGTTGTAGTTGGAGAGGCTGTGGTTGTTGTGGGAGAAGCTGTGGTTGTTGTTGGAGCATCTGTTGTTGTTGTTGGGTGAGCTGTGGTTGTAGTTTGGAGAAGCTGTGGTTGTTGTTGGAGCCTCTGTGGTAGTTGTTGGGGTTAGCTGTGGTTGTAGTTGGAGCGGCTGTGGATGTAGTGGGAGCAGCTGTGGTAGTAGTGGGAGCAGCTGTTGTAGTTGTAGGTGCAGCTGTGGTTGTAGTGGGAGCGGCTGTTGTTGTAGTGGGAGCAGTTGTGGTTGTAGTGGGAGCAGCTGTGGTTGTAGTTGGAGAAGCTGTGGTTGTTGTTGGAGCCTCTGTGGTAGTTGTTTGGGTTAGCTGTGGTTGTAGTGTGAGCGGCTGTGGATGTAGTGGGAGCAGCTGTGGTTGTAGTGGGAGCAGCTGTGGTTGTAGTTGGAGAAGCTGTGGTTGTTGTTTGGAGCCTCTGTGGTAGTAGTTGGGGCGGCTGTGATTGTAGTGGAGCAGCTGTGGTTGTAGTGGAAGCAGCTGTGGTTGTAGTTGGAGAAGCTGTGGTTGTTGTTGGAGCCTCTGTGGTAGTTGTTGGGTTAGCTGTGGTTGTAGTTGGAGAGGCTGTGGATGTAGTGGGAGCAGCTGTGGTAGTAGTGGAGCAGCTGTTGTAGTTGTAGGTGCAGCTGTCGTTGTAGTGGGAGCGGCTGTTGTTGTAGTGGGAGCAGTTGTGGGTTGTAGTGGGAGCAGCTGTGGTTGTAGTTAGAGAAGCTGTGGTTGTAGTTGGAGAAGCTGTGGGTTTGTTGTTGGAGCCTCTGTGTTAGTTGTTGGGTTAGCTGTGGTTGTAGTGGGAGCGGCTGTGGATGTAGTGGGAGCAGCTGTGGTAGTAGTGGGAGCAGCTGTTGTAGTTGTAGGTGCAGCTGTGGTTGTAGTGGGAGCAGCTGTTGTTGTAGTGGGAGAAGCTGTGGTTGTAGTGGGAGCAGCTGTGGTTGTAGTGGGAGCAGCTGTGGTTGTAGTTGGAGAAGCTGTGGTTGTAGTGGGAGCGGCTGCGGTTGTAGTGGGAGCGGCTGTGGTTGTAGTGGGAGCAGCTGTGGTAGTAGTGGGAGCAGCTGTTGTAGTTGTAGGTGCAGCTGTGGTTGTTGTTGGAGCCTCTGTGGTAGTTGTTGGGTTAGCTGTGGTTGTAGTGGGAGCAGCTGTGGTTGAAGTTGGAGCGGCTGTGGTTGTTGTGGGAGAAGCTGTGGTTGTTGTTGGAGCATCTGTTGTTGTTGTTGGGTGAGCTGTGGTTGTAGTTGGAGCAGCTGTGGTTGTAGTGGAGCAGCTGTGGTAGTAGTGGGAGCAGCTGTTGTAGTTGTAGGTGCAGCTGTGGTTGTTGTTGGAGACTCTGTGGTAGTAGTTGGGGCGGCTGTGGGTTGTCGTGGGAGCAGCTGTGGTTGTAGTGGTAGCAGCTGTGGTTGTAGTGGGAGCAGCTGTTGTAGTTGTAGGTGCAGCTGTGGTTGTTGTTGGAGCCTCTGTGGTAGTAGTTGGGGTTATCTGTGGTTGTAGTGGGAGCAGCTGTGGTTGTAGTGGGAGCGGCTGTGGTTGTAGTGGGAGCGGCTGTGGTTGTAGTGGGAACAGCTGTTGTAGTTGTAGGTGCAGCTGTGGTTGTAGTGGGAGCGGCTGTGGTTGTAGTGGGAGCGGCTGTGGTTGTAGTGGGAGTGGCTGTGGTTGTAGTGGGAGCAGTTGTTGTAGTTGTAGGTGCGGCTGTGGTTGTAGTGGGAGCGGCTGTGGTTGTAGTGGGAGCAGGTGTGGTTGTAGTCGGAGCAGCTGTGGTTGTAGTGGGAGCGGCTGTGGTTGTAGTGGGAGCAGCTGTTGTAGTTGTAGGTACAGCTGTGGTTGTTGTTGAAGCCTCTGTGGTAGTAGTTGGGGCGGCTGTGTTTGTAGTGGGAGCAGCTGTGGTTGTAGTGGGAGCAGCTGTGGTTGTAGTGGGAGCAGCTGTTGTAGTTGTAGGTGCAGCTGTGGTTGTTGTTGGGGCGGCTGTGGTTGTAGTGGGAGCAGCTGTGGTTGTAGTGGGAGCAGCTGTGGTTGTAGTTGGAGAAGCTGTGGTTGTTGTTGGAGCCTCTGTGGTAGTTGTTGGGTTAGCTGTGGTTGTAGTGGGAGCGGCTTGGATGTAGTGGGAGCAGCTGTGGTAGTAGTGGGAGCAGCTGTTGTAGTTGTAGGTGCAGCAGTGGTTGTAGTGGGAGCGGCTGTTGTTGTAGTGGGAGCAGCTGTGGTTGTAGTGGGAGCAGCTGTGGTTGTAGTTGGAGAAGCTGTGGTTGTTGTTGGAGCCTCTGTCGTAGTTGTTGGGTTAGCTGTGGTTGTAGTGGGAGCAGCTGTGGTCGTAGTGGCAGCAGCTGTGGTAGTAATGGGAGCAGCTGTTGTAGTTGTAGGTGCAGCTGTGGTTGTAGTGGGAGCAGCTGTTGTTGTAGTGGGAGCAGCTGTGGTTGTAGTGGGAGCAGCTGTGGTTGTAGTGGGAGCAGCTGTGGTTGTAGTGGGAGCAGCTGTGGTTGTAGTGGGAGCGGCTGTGGTTGTAGTGGGAGCGGCTGTGGTTGTAGTGGGAGCAGCTGTGGTAGTAGTGGGAGCAGCTGTTGTAGTTGTAGGTGCAGCTGTGGTTGTAGTGGGAGCGGCTGTTGTTGTAGTGGGAGCAGTTGTGGGTTGTAGTGGGAGCAGCTGTGGTTGTAGTTGGAGAAGCTGTGGTTGTTGTTGGAGCCTCTGTGGTTGTTGTTGGTTTAGCTGTGGTTGTAGTGGGAGCGGCTGTGGATGTAGTGGGAGCAGCTGTGGTAGTAGTGGGAGCAGCTGTTGTAGTTGTAGGTGCAGCTGTGTGTTGTAGTGGGAGCAGCTGTTGTTGTAGTGGGAGCAGCTGTGGTTGTAGTGGGAGCAGCTGTTGTAGTTGTAGGTGCAGCTGTGGTTGTTGTTGGAGCCTCTGTGGTAGTAGTTGGGGCGGCTGTGGTTGTAGTGGGAGCAGCCGTGGTTGTAGTGGGAGCAGCTGTGGTTGTAGTGGGAGCAGCTGTTGTAGTTTGTAGGTGCAGCTGTGGTTGTTGTTGGGGCAGCTGTGGTTGTAGTGGGAGCAGCTGTGGTTGTAGTGGGAGCAGCTGTGGTTGTAGTGGGAGAAGCTGTGGTTGTAGTCGGAGCAGCTGTGGTTGTAGTGGGAGCGGCTGTGGTTGTAGTGGGAGCAGCTGTTGTAGTTGTAGGTGCAGCTGTGGTTGTTGTTGGAGCCTCTGTGGTAGTAGTTGTGGCGGCTGTGGTTGTCGTGGGAGCAGCTGTGGTTGTAATGGGGAGCAGCTGTGGTTGTAGTGGAAGCAGCTGTTGTAGTTGTAGGTGCAGCTGTGGTTGTTGTTGGGGAAGCTGTGGTTGTAGTGGGAGCAGCTGTGGTTGTAGTGGGAGCAGTGTGGTTGTTGGAGAAAGCTTGTGGTTGTTGTGTTGGAGCCAGGAGACACGGAGGGGGATGGTTAAGAGGAATAACAACAGAATGAGAAAAGGAGAGTAGAGGAAGCGTTGGAGAGGGGAGGGGGGCAATGAATATGGAAAGAAAAAAGAAGGTGAGGAAAATACAAGACTATGGCGGACTAATAGCATGAAGGAAGACGAGTGTGACGGCGGCGAGGAGGGAGAGGAGACGGGGAAAAGGAGCGTGGTATGGTGAGGAAGAAAAAGGGAAGGGGGGACGGAATGGGAAAAAGCAGAGGGTGGGGGCACTGGGAGGGAGGAACAAAGTGAGGCATTCTTGACAAACAGAAAACAACGAGGGGGAGAATAGTTAAGGAAAAGAAAAGCAAACGTAAAGGGGGGGAAGTAAAGACAAGGGGGGAAAAGTACATAGTTGAGGGGAGGAGGATAGATAAAAAAAAAGTATGACAGAACATACAAAAGTAAGTACTAGGCCAAGAGGGAGGGGAGTGAGAGTGGTAAAGCCAACGTAAAAAACGGATCGTAGAAAGGGGTGAGATCTGTAAGATTTCCATTTTATTTGTTTCTCTTATTATTTTTTTCTTTTTCCTCTTCTTTTTCTTGATTAGTTTGGAGCAGGCTTTGGTAGTAAGTGGGAGCATCTGTTGTAGTTGTAGTGCAGCAGTGGTTTAGTGGTTAGCGGACTGTTTTTTGTAGTGGGAGCAGCTGTTTTTAGTGTGTATCAGCTTGTGGTCTTGTAGTTGGTAGCCGCTAGTTTATTGTCATTTTGGAGCCTCTTTTAAGTAGTTTTGGCTGCTGTGTTGTAGTGGGAGCAGCCGTTGGTTGTAGTGGGAGCAGCTGTGGTTGTAGTGGGAGCAGCTGTTGTAGTTGTAGGTGCAGCTGTGGTTGTTGTTGGGGCAGCTGTGGTTGTAGTGGGAGCAGCTGTGGTTGTAGTGGGAGCAGCTGTGGTTGTAGTGGGAGAAGCTGTGTGTAGTCGGAGCAGCTGTGGGTTGTATGGGCGTGTGGTGTTGTAGTGGGAGCAGCTGTTTGTAGTTGTAGGATGCGCTTGTGGGTGTTGTTGGACCTCTGTGGAGTGTTGTGGCGGCTGTGGTGTCTGGAGCCTGTGGTTGTAATGGAAGCGCTGTGTTGGAGGAAGCAGCTGTTGTAGTTGTAGGTGCAGCTGTGTTGTTGGGGAAGCGTGGTTGTAGTGGGAGCAGCTGTGGTTTATGGTATCAGCTGTGTGTAGTTGGAGAAGCTGTGGTTGTTGTTGGAGCCTCTGTGGTAGTTGTTGGGTTAGCTGTGGTTTGTAGTGGGAGCGGCTGTGGATGTAGTGGGGAGCAGCTGTGGTAGTAGTGGGAGCAGCTGTTGTAGTTGTAGGTGCAGCTGTGGTTGTAGTGGGAGCAGCTGTTGTTGTAGTGGGAGCAGCTGTGGTTGTAGTGGGAGCAGCTGTTGTAGTTGTGCAGCTGTGGTGTTGTTGGAGCCTCTGTCGTAGTTGTTGGGTAGCTGTGGTTGTAGTGGGAGCAGCTGTGGTTGTAGTGGGCAGCAGCTGTGGTAGTAGTGGGAGCAGCTGTTGTAGTTGTAGGTGCAGCTGTGGTGTTGTAGTGGGAGCAGCTGTGGTTGTAGTGGGAGCAGCTGTGGTTGTAGTGTGGGAGCAGCTGTGGTTGTAGTGGGAGCAGCTGTGGTTGTAGTGGGAGAGCTGTGGTTGTAGTGGGAGCGGCTGTGGTTGTAGTGGGAGCAGGCTGTGGTTGTAGTGGGAGCAGCTGTGTGTAGTAGTGGAAGCAGCTGTTGTAGTTGTAGGTGCAGCTGTGGTTGTAGTGGGAGCGGCTGTTGTTGTAGTGGGAGCAGCTTGTGGTTGTAGTGGGAGCAGCTGTGGTTTGTAGTTGGAGAAGCTGTGGTTGTTGTTGGAGCCTCTGTGGTAGTTGTTGGGTTAGCTGTGGTTGTAGTGGGAGCGGCTGTGGATGTAGTGGGAGCAGCTGTGGTAGTAGTGGGAGCAGCTGTTGTAGTTGTAGGTGCAGCAGTGGTTGTAGTGGGAGCGGCTGTTGTTGTAGTGGGAGCAGCTGTGGTTGTAGTGGGAGCACTGTGGTTGTAGTTGGAGAAGCTGTGGTTGTAGTTGGAGCTGCTGTTGTAGTTGTTGGGTGCAGCTGTGGTTGTAGTTGGGGCGCTGTGGTTGTAGTGGGAGCAGCTGTGGTTGTAGTGGGAGCAGCTGTGGTTGTAGTGGGAGCAGCTGTGGTTGTAGTGCGGAGCAGCTGTGGTTGTAGTGGAGCAGCTGTGGTTGTAGTGGGAGCAGCTGTGGTTGTAGTGGGAGCAGCTGTTGTAGTTGTAGGTGCTGTGGTTGTTGTGGAGCTTGTGGTAGTAGTGGGAGCGGCTGTGGTTGTCGTGGGAGCGGCTGTGGTTGTAGTGGGAGCAGCTGTGGTTGTAGTGGGAGCAGCTGTTGTAGTTGTAGGTGCAGCTGTGGTTGTAGTGGGAGCGGCTGTGGTTGTAGTGGGAGCAGCTGTGGTTGTAGTGGGAGCAGCTGTGGTTGTAGTTGGAGAAGCTGTGGTTGTTGTTGGAGCCTCTGTGGTAGTTGTTGGGTTAGCTGTGGTTGTAGTGGGAGCGGCTGTGGATGTAGTGGGAGCAGCTGTGGTAGTAGTGGGAGCAGCTGTTGTAGTTGTAGGTGCAGCTGTGGTTGTAGTGGGAGCAGCTGTTGTTGTAGTGGGAGCAGCTGTGGTTGTAGTGGGAGCAGCTGTGGTTGTAGTGGGAGCAGCTGTGGTTGTAGTGGGAGCAGCTGTTGTAGTTGTAGGTGCAGCTGTGGTTGTTGTTGGGGCGGCTGTGGTTGTAGTGGGAGCAGCTGTGGTTGTAGTGGGAGCAGCTGTGGTTGTAGTGGGAGAAGCTGTGGTTGTAGTCGGAGCAGCTGTGGTTGTAGTCGGAGCAGCTGTGGTTGTAGTGGGAGCGGCTGTGGTTGTAGTGGGAGCAGCTGTTGTAGTTGTAGGTGCAGCTGTGGTTGTTGTTGGAGCCTCTGTGGTAGTAGTTGGGGCGGCTGTGGTTGTCGTGGGAGCAGCTGTGGTTGTAGTGGGAGCAGCTGTGGTTGTAGTGGGAGCAGCTGTTGTAGTTGTAGGTGCAGCTGTGGTTGTTGGGGCGGCTGTGGTTGTAGTGGGAGCAGCTGTGGTTGTAGTGGGAGCAGCTGTGGTTGTAGTGGGAGAAGCTGTGGTTGTAGTCGGAGCAGCTGTGGTTGTAGTGGGAGCGGCTGTGGTTGTAGTGGGAGCAGCTGTTGTAGTTGTAGGTGCAGCTGTGGTTGTTGTTGGAGCCTCTGTGGTAGTAGTTGGGGCGGCTGTGGTTGTCGTTGGAGCAGCTGTGGTTGTAGTGGGAGCAGCTGTGGTTGTAGTGGGAGCAGCTGTTGTAGTTGTAGGTGCAGCTGTGGTTGTTGTTGGAGCCTCTGTGGTAGTAGTTGTGGCGGCTGTGGTTGTCGTGGGAGCAGCTGTGGTTGTAATGGGAGCAGCTGTGGTTGTAGTGGGAGCAGCTGTTGTAGTTGTCGGTGCAGCTGTGGTTGTTGTTGGGGCGGCTGTGGTTGTAGTGGGAGCAGCTGTGGTTGTAGTGGGAGCAGCTGTGGTTGTAGTTGGAGAAGCTGTGGCTGTTGTTGGAGCCTCTGTGGTAGTTGTTGGGTTAGCTGTGGTTGTAGTGGGAGCGGCTGTGGTTGTAGTGGGAGCGGCTGTGGTTGTAGTGGGAACAGCTGTTGTAGTTGTAGGTGCAGCTGTGGTTGTAGTGGGAGCGGCTGTGGTTGTAGTGGGAACAGCTGTTGTAGTTGTAGGTGCAGCTGTGGTTGTTGTTGGGGCGGCTGTGGTTGTAGTGGGAGCAGCTGTGGTTGTAGTGGGAGCAGCTGTGGTTGTAGTGGGAGAAGCTGTGGTTGTAGTCGGAGCAGCTGTGGTTGTAGTGGGAGCGGCTGTGGTTGTAGTCGGAGCAGCTGTTGTAATTGTAGGTGCAGCTGTGGTTGTTGTTGGAGCGGCTGTTGTTGTAGTGGGAGCAGCTGTGGTTGTAGTGGGAGCAGCTGTGGTTGTAGTTGGAGAAGCTGTGGTTGTTGTTGGAGCCTCTGTCGTAGTTGTTGGGTTAGCTGTGGTTGTAGTGGGAGCAGCTGTGGTCGTAGTGGCAGCAGCTGTGGTAGTAGTGGGAGCAGCTGTTGTAGTTGTAGGTGCAGCTGTGGTTGTTGTTGTAGGAGCCACAGTGGTAGTTGTAGGTTCAGCTGTTGTTATAGTTGGAGCAGCTGTTTAGTTGTAGGTGCAGCTGTGGTTGTCGTTGGACCCTCTGTGCTAGTTGTAGGTGCAGCTGTGGTTGTAGTAGGAGCAGCTGTTGTTGACACCGCAGTTATCGATATTGTTAGCACTGGAAAATATTACAATATTGAAAAATGTTCAACAAATAAACACATTCGCAGCACAACGTTTTGGAAACAGTATATTTCAAAGACGAAGACACATGAAGTATAATGACAAGTATATTAAATACATTACCATACACTATCAAGATACCATATTGTAAATTCCAAATATCATCTCAGGCATTGGTATTTCTCTTGATTTCAAACTTTTAATTTGCCAAAACATATCATTTGAAATATTACTCAGTGCACAACTTCTCACAACTTCTTACACACCCTGGAAAAAAACGTTTTCTTACCAGTTAAACACAACAGCAGCATTCTCCTTCCGGTCCTTTTTTCTTCCATCTCTTTAGCCCCCCTATAAGAAAAGTGTCACATTTACACACTAAATTGAGCTGCTGTATGTTTTGGACTGCAAGAGAAATGCATATATTTAGTTTTATTTTCAAGTTGGCGTAAACATATCCTTGTTTTTAAACCCTCTAATGACATTGCTTATAAAAAGTTATTTGCAAATACATTTTTAGTTGATCTGAAGAAACAAATATTAACCGACCCTTCCAAAATATTTATATAATTTAACATCTGAATGTGACAAGGAAATACTTGAAATTAAATACAATAAAATAAATACAAATATTAACTGTGATTGGTTGAAAAAATAACACTTCAGGGTTGGATTTGCCTTATATTCGTAGAAACATTTTGGAATAATTATTCTAAATGTTTCCAAGTACAAAGATAATTTAGTACTTTAGAGATTTTGTACATTTATATTGGAATGCAATTTCCTAATCCCTTACTTCCTCGAAGAGTGTGAGGCTCTGTCAAAGATATAATCTTTGCTTTGGACTATTAATATGTTCTCTGATGACACTTTTGACTCTTTGGATCTAAAAAGTAAAGTACAATTTAAGGAAACTTCAATTTGAAGATTTCGGATGAAACCTGTTGAGTAGGTGTATTTATGATTTCATAGTTTTCTTGTAAACAAAAACTTGTTTGAGGAAGTTAGCATTTCTTAAACGCCCAATATGCACTCCTAGATAAAGTAGCCTATCCTTATATCCTCCTTAAATTGTGTTAAACACCTTTCAAAGGAACTACATAAACGCAATACATTCATATTTTTAGACTAAACTGTTTATTGAATTTTGATCATCGGCACTTCTGCTCCTTGGTATGCTTGAAGGTTGACATTCTAAGTGAAAATAGGATTTTATTTGACGTCTTGTCAGTCAGGCAGTTAATTCACTTAACTTTCATATAACCTGTAATTGAGTAGCTGATGTGTCGAATAATCCTCATTAATATCACATAGAAATGTTACCAAGTTGTTTAGAGGAACAACATTACACATAAAATGACCAGCTATTTATCCCTAATATTTGAGTCAATATATTCCAGTCTCATTGAAAAATTACAATCACTAAATAACTTTAACATTATAATAGATAATAGTCACAATATGGAATGCAAAATATTTGCATTTGAAGATTTGAACATGTATTGAACAAATATCACTATATAAAATAATCAGCATCTTTTTCCTGAATGAAACGCATTGATTATCTATCTTATTTCAATTTTGGTATTATTCGAGGGATAATTCAACATCAAATCAAATCAAAATGTATATGTATAGCCATTTTTACACGCAAGCATGTCACAGAGGGCTTCACATACGCCCATGGAGCTGCCCCTCAACCAACCTAAACCCTCATATTCTACATTTTATATTTATATCTATTTCATATCTACATTGTTTAGCTCTTTAGTATATTGTTTAGCTCTTGAGGACATGTTTAGCTCTTTAGTATTTTACTTGAAAATTGTATTTATACATTCAGATTTTTCTACTTAAAAAAAATTAAGATCCTTATATGTTCATTGTATGCACCATCCTGCAACAGTAAATTCTGTGTTTGTGTTAACTTATGGCATTAAAAAACAATTCTTATTCTGATTTTGATTTAGCTTGAGCTGCTCATCCTCTTTAACTAGATGTTTAAATTATTCAAAACCGTAAAAATCCCAATTATAATATTTGTACATAGATATATTAGATGCAAAGTAATGAGATATGTTAGAAATCGTGTTAAATTGTATTCAAACTCACCTGAAATAATTTAATAAAATGTGGTAGTTTCACTCAAGTCTTCTTTATGTCAGTAATTATCCCAAAAGCACACCTTGCCAAGTCCAATATGTGTTGCTGTTGTTTTCTCTGTCTGACTTGTTTCTCGGTGTACTGAACTGATCAGGTGAACACTGGCAATATGAATCCCCTTATATTCCTCCCCTTTTAGTCATTGGTCCTTCAATTCCAAAAATTTTGCTCCACCTGTACCATCATGGGTGTTTCTATTGTTTCTTTCGTCATATTGGGTGTGACACAATCATTGAAGTCACAGTATACTTGTTGTACCTGTTTGTACCTTTGTATTTTGGACAAAGATATGTGACTAACATTCCTGCATTTGAGTCATTCTGTATACCAAGGTCTATTTTAATCTTTCCCTCAAAGTCTTGTATACAGGCATGGGAAATTGTACATGATATAATGCACCACCAATATGTTAGCAACTTTATGATCTCAGTAAATATTTAATTTATAAACACTATTAATATTGTATGATTATATGATTTATATTCAGAGACATTGTTTTGTGATCCTATCAGTAAACACACCTCCTAATAACTCTCCATATGGATATATATATGTGTACATAGTTTTTACAGTCTCTTCAAACCTGATTATGGAATCAAAGTACATAAACACTCAGGAATGCAATGGATCAGCTCTTTAAATTACTTGACTCTGCCAAGTCCTGTTTCATGGCACAAAGTATCCAATCTATAAGAATATGACCGAATTTTTGAGGGTATTTGTGAGCTTTGTGGGATGGCTAGGATTGAATCACAAAAAGCCCAATGCCTGCCTGTCATTCTATTAAACATTGTTTAGGAACACAAAATGGACAAAGAGAACATTCAGTGTCCTTGGCAACAGTTAGGTAGAACAAAGATTGGATTAGACATTTACAACGTGGAACTATGTATTCATCTTAGCAGTGGCATGGATACTCTTGGGTCATTGGCAAAATAGGCTTCTGTATTCATCTACCATAAACCTTTTCTAGGCAATAATCGGGAGGGGTTGGTTTATGCGTGAGACTCTGAGACATATGCACTGTCAGTCAGCACCACCATCATATCACACAGTCTTGGTACCAGGGTGCTCTTTTTAAGACAGGAACTCACCCACGCTCTGTCATTGCTCAGTACGACACAGGATGGTCAGCATCTTCCTGTTGCCTTCTCCTGGATACCCTCTACCTAAGGGGAAATGTGTATCGTAGCTGTCTGCCATGGATGTTGAAACCGTTTCTCAGCAGAACCATATACGCCAAGACAAATGTGTTTGTATAATCAATAAAGTGTTTATTACCTACTACTGAGTCTTCTTGTCTAAACAACTGAAATACTGTTAAAACTGTGCAGTTCTGGTTATTGATTATCTGCTGTACCGACTATATGCACTATTTATGTTACTTTGGATAAAAGTGTGTGTTAAGTCAACACTGTTGACTGACATAAAAATACATTCTCAATTATTCTTTGGGGGAAATGATAAAACATCTAAGTGGGACTTGCTTAAAGTGGGATGGGTGGGGCATATTAAATTTGATGCATACATCTGTTGGAGTTTTTAAATGTTTTTTATGAATGACCATGGTATATTTAGGAGTGAGCACTCGCCATATACAACAACAGAAGTATTATCAAATATCTGACAGAACATTGCAATGCAAACAAACTCTGATTGTTTTATTGTTTGAACACAGTTCCATTATTAACAATATGTTGTTTTGTGTAACATAGCCTGAAATTTGCAGTGTTTATGGTCAAGATTAGAGTTAAAAAGAATACAAAAAACATGATTATTATTGGTATTAGTTTAAAATGTGATTGCCTCTTTTGTGTTTGTATGTATCGTATTTGTAACCATCTCAAATATTGCATGCGTGTTCCATTAGTTTGTTTAGAGTGTAATACACCCTAACCTCACCTTCCCTCTACCTAACCATTAAGCCATGCATTATGCTCATCTTTACAACAACAAAAATGCAAGATGTCTGTAAAATGTAGGAGTGCCCAGGAATGCATTGGGACTGTGTACACACCCCTGTTATTCAGAGAGCTGCTTTAAATGATGTGCCTTGCACACACCTTTATTCTGATAGATAGAAACTAGAAGAACACGTTTTTAGGCATGCTGCATCAGTCTAATATACAGGTGCTTGTCATATAATTAGAATATTCTCAATTTATAATGCAGATTTCAATTTCCAACAGGACTTGGCACCTGCACACAGTGCCAACCTGGTTTAAGGACCATGGTATCCCTGTTCTTAATTGGTCAGCAAACTCGCCTGACCTTAACCCCATCGAAAATCTATGGGGTATTGTGAAGAGGAAGATGGGGGGGCTGGGATTTTCCTTAGTAAAGGAATTCTGCACTTCCCACTGTAATGTGTACCCTTATTCCATACTTCTAGCCTGGACTGCATGGGCTAGTGGCCTTTTTAGGCTATGTGTATGTGTATGTTTGCAAACAACACAATTTACAATGTGGCTTCAGGCTTGGCAGTTGAAAACCACTAGTGTCTTTTCACAACATCCACCGTCATCAGAAACGAACGTCAAGACATTATTTTGGTCTTTGCGCACGTCAGAGCTTTTCCTTAGCCGGGGAGTGGCAAATAGCGAGGGCTGCTTATCCAGTTCGCCAGCAATCTTTTAATGTTTCATTTTCTTTAGCATCAAAGAAAATAGAGGAGGTGTGGCTGCCCGCCTATTTTCACGTTGAGAGCAGAATAGCCGAATGTGGATCGAACCTTGAATTACATCGTTCGACAAAGAAGATATCTTCCAATGGACATTGCGCTTGTTGAATGTCATGCATAGCTTAACATATTTTCCTTTAGCTTTAATTTATCATTTTGAAGCTTACTGTAAACCTAAGCAATATCACAGGAGTGTTGTTAAACTGAACATCACAGAGGCCACATGCCGAGAGTTGAAGATAATCATAAATGTATGTTAAATCAGTGTATGATAGGCTACAATTTTCCAATAATAGGCGTGTGTAATTACACAAAAACTTTTTTTTTCTTCATAAGCCAACAAGTTTAGAGATGTGAACATTTATATCACAAACGTAGTAAAAAAAAATAGCCCCTGATCAACAGATAGTTTAATATGCATATTTAATATGCAAAGACATATGAACCTCCCGTCACATCGCTGACAAATCGCTTTATTCTTTTGATGTGGTTGACAAAATGGTAGAACGCCTACGTACATTAATGACGACTATGAATAGAAAACTCATATTTCAAGCTTCGCTCCCTCCCTTCCCTAATTGCTGCTTTGACGTCATTTGACTTCAAAATCAGACGTCAGTAGGCTAATTTTGGCGTTTTGTTTTGTTACTGTAGGCCATTCTGGTTTATGAATGGTCTACCTTCTCTATATTCCTCAGGTGAAAGAAAGCTGTTTTGGTCACTCTATTAATGTGAGAGTTGAAATTCAAACAGTCCAGGATTGGCTACACAGAGACTTTGTCACCTCTGGTTTAAGCCAGGGGGTAAAACCTCCTAGATCTCTCTTTTGAATTTGGGTCCACATTGGACTTCAGTTTTGTCTTCATTTAATTTAAGAAACTTATCATTCATCCATTTGTTTAATGCTGACAAGCAGTTGGTAATGGAATGTATGGCTGTTGCATCGTCGGGTTCAGTGCAGGGCTCTACAGTGCGAGTATTTCACTCGCATTTGCGCCTAAAAATATGTTTGTGCGAATTTGACAAATAATTTACGAGCACAGTGCGCGAGTGACGAGCTGTTGTCAATACACGGAACAACAGCACGATGAAGTGAAACATACCATTGATTTCACATGTAGCTAAAGCAGGTGGGGTCGCGACTGCACGTTGTGAACATATATGATGACGCGCTTAACTTTATGAAAATGAAAAAGCGACGATTCGCAACCAGAGCCATATAAGAGTTACGACACTCTGATCTCGCCGACATGTGATCACTTGGTTAAAGTAGCCTACCTCGCAAAAAATAAAAGAAGACTGACTTTGTATACCAACTCACAGCATTAACTAGAACTAATTTGACAGACTATAAACCAACAAACTTCTGGTTATGATACACGTGCTCTACAGTTAGGAGCTAGCTACAGTATAGGCCTAAGTGTTGTTTAAGTTAGATAGGCTACTAGACCTACAGTCTAGCTCTAATTGGGTGTGCACGACTTCGTCGGCACAACCTTTGTTATCTCACATATATCTTTTTATTTTTATTATTATTTTTGCCCCCCTAAAACTCGGTCAATATTTGGACTACATAGAAAACGTTGATGTCAAAAGTTTCGTCTTGGTCTCCATTGAGTTGCTTGTATCAGAATTTACGTTCCGTTGCACAGTTTAGGACCATACAACGTTTTTGTGGCATAAAGTTTCTTTTGTCGGCAAAGGGTAGAATACTCAGTTATACTTCACAGCGTCAGCACACGTTAGCAACGACCCATTAGATACAACGTGCATAGAAAATCAAAACCCTTAAATCAAAAGTATTTCAATATGTGAAACTGTCTGACTACTAACCCGAACTTCATTGACACAGCCTAAACTTGAAAGCAATATTTAATTTCAGCCTAAACAGTACAACGGAACGTTCAACCAACGATCGCCACCAAGACCAACACTGTAGTATACAATTTACCGGAGCAGCTTCTCCACAAAGGGCTAACTATATCGCATTTTGCGTTGTTACTGACAATGGTCGCTATTGAGCTTTTTATTCATGAGCGATTTTCCACTAAATAAATGTCAAGCTTATTTACGTTTTTGGGGGCATGTCATAAATTAGACTAGCAGACATAGAGCTACTGTTTGAATCGCGATTCCATCTGAAATATTTCCAGTGATAACGTTGTTACAGTAGCTTCCAAGGGTGTTCTTAATGAATTATTATGCAATAGACTATGAGTAGGCTAAATGCTTGAAAATATCACTAGAAGGGAAAAACTTAAAGGGACGGACAAGCAGGCACACCCTCACAATTTCCCCAGAAATGGTATGCTCTCTAGTTGCATTTGGAATCTAACAAGCTATATCTTACGATAAACTTTAAGTTAAGCTGGCTATATAAAATTGGGGTGACCAGACATCCTCTTTTACCCGGACATGTTCTCTTTTCAAGACCTAAAAAATGCGTCCGGCCGGTATTCCAAAATTGTCCGTGATTTTGCCTCGTCGGATATTTGTGTTTCTCTGTGTCTTTCAAACTATTAATCTCTTACAAGTTTTGAAAATAGTTTTAAAATAATGCAGTCATTTGATCAATTTACCAGCTAACTTGCTTCGGAAACACTGAACATGAATGGCTTGAACGTTGGAAAATACAATGTTTGGAACTAGCCTATAGGTCGCAAATGACACGTTTTCCACATTCTTTGATTACAATGGAAGTCAATGAAAGTGTTGCAGGCAACTCTCTTTTTATATGGCTCTGGGTCTACATAGCTTTTACTACCAAGCCTTTTAATCCGTGGCGTGCTTACATAGTCTATATTGTCCCAGTAGTTTAAGATAATACGCTAGGCTATACAAAAAAGAGACTTATATACATGTTTCTTAAAGTATATTTGTTCTAGATTAGAGTGAAAGTCATTAGTTGTTTAACAGCATTAACCGTTAAGTCAGTGGCGTTGTTAGACATAAAACTGTACTGGCGCACAGGCCCCTATTCATATCCCTTCTTTCAAGCGTGTTGCGCACAATGCACTAGGCCAGTGGTTCCCAAACTGGGGTACGCGTACCCCCAGGGGTATACGCAAAGTGGTTCAGGGGGTACGCGGGGAGAACATTTGAATTGCGTTTTCAAAGTAAAAAAATAAATAAAGTTTTTTTTCTCCAAACTGAGCTAGCCTAAATAGACATTAAATACTCCGTCGTTGCATGATTTTTTGAGTGCAAATCACCTCGGTGTGACAGACATTGTCAAACGCGACATTACAATGCACCTCAGTGAGCTGGCTGCACAACTGGGCAGTTACTTCCCCGAAACTGACGAGTCGGACAGTTGGATTCGTTATCCCTTCTGCTGTGCCTGCTTCCTTACCGGCATCTGAACAGGAGAGCCTCATTGATGGAGCCATTAAAATATAATTCAATCAGAAGCCTCTGCCAGATTTCTGGTTACGAAATTCGTTTGAAATTCGCTGCTAATGGAGTTTTATTAAAACTGTAGACATGCATGGAGTCTATGCAGGACTGTTGTGCAAATCAGCAATGTAACGTTAGCGCAGCAAACTAGCGATTTTTAAAAAGGCTTTCTCCAATTCAGCCAGACATTGCAAAATGATGTGCATCCTCTCAAGCACACCCGCCTCATTAACCTGTGGTGTTAAACATTGTTAACTCACTGAGTGAGTTAGTTCGACCTCCTTGTTGTATTGGTAATACAACTCTGTTTGATCCAAACTTCCATTCGAATCCTGAAATCCCTGACAATTTCGTTTCAAGTCTTATAGGCTGTATATATGGGCGGGGGGAGGGGGCAGGGCGGCGGCGGCGGTTACAAACATGTTTTTAAAAAACGGGGTACGTAGATGGAGATTGAACATCTAAAGGGGTACGGGACAGTACACAGTTTGGGAACTAGGATATAAAAACTCCCTTTGCTTAACCCACTATATAACAGTTCAGGGACACAAGTTTGATATCAGCTTTGGCAGGGACATCTATATTTTTTAGATTCATGTAATATTGTTTTTAAGTTTTAGTAAAAATAAGATGATCAGTAGGCCCAGTGGCGGACTCAGGGGGGGGGCAGGCCTCCTTGGTTGAAAAAGCGCGCTAAAGTGCCGTAAAGAGTGGCGAATTACGAGAGAAAATCCGATAACGTGCTCAATGAGTGCCCTTCTAATGCCCTTACAGTGCCTACATGGTTGAAAAATTGCTCTCTAGAGTGGTGAATATGAGAAAAAGTGCCTTATTGGCTGCCCGTGTTGGGGAGAATGTGCCCTTTTAATTTGTTCGCTCCTGCCCTTCAAACAGTGAGTCCGCCACTGAGTAGGCCTATCATTTAGACATTTTTGTTAAGTTTTATGTTTTCTTAGCCTACCTCAATTCTGACTTGTTTGCCGAGTCTGACACCTGGACTTCTGTGTGCGTGCTGTAGTGGCTATTTGGCAAGCTCAGAAGAGCGCACTGACATGCATCTATTTGTGTTTTCGGTTAACTGCTTTGATTTTACAAGCGTTGATTGAGATACTGCGTTTATTTTTTTCGGGATTATCAACCTAAATTAATGCACTGACGAATAGAGTAAATTGTTCAAACTCAAACTTTAGATTTTACTGGGGCACAGCAGATTTATACTGGGCACGTGCCCCTGTAAAAAGGGTCTAACGACGCCCCTGTGTAAATTATGTTCAATAAACTAATACAATAAAAAAACACTGTGCTCCTACATTTTTTCATTTAGGAGCACATGTACTCCTTGGTGAAAACATTAGCGTAGAGCCCTGGTTCAGTGGATATACAGGTGCTGGTCATATAATTAGACTATCTCAATTTATAATGCAGATTTTGATTTCCAACAGGACTTAGCACATGCACACAGTGCCAACCTGGTTTAAGGACCATGGTATCCCTGTTCTTAATTGGCCAGCAAACTCGCCTCACCTTAAACCCATCGAAAAACTATGGGGTATTGTGAATAGGAAGATGGGGGGATGGGATTTTCCTTAGTTGTCAGTTATAATCATCAACATTTTAAGAAATAAACATTTGAAATATATCAGTCTGTGTGTAATGAATGAATATAATATACACTTTTCACTTTTTGAATGGAATTGGAAATAAATCAACTTTTTGATGATATTCTAATAATATGAGTATGACCAGCACCTGTATATAGTTGTGTGTCATCTGCATATCTATAGGAATCTATGTTATGTTCTCTGATTATGTCGCAGAGTGGTAACATGAAAAAAGTAATGGACCTAAGCAGCTTCCTTGAGCAACTCATGTTTCTTGGACCTATATGGTCTCCTAAACTAACATAAAACTTCCTTCCTGTGATATATGATTTAATCTATTTCAATATCCGTGAACCCAATAAGCTTTTCCAGTTTATTGATTAGGATGTTGTGATCAATGGTATCAAATGCTGCACTGAGATCTAACAGGATAAGGATAAAGACTTTATTTGCATCAGAGTTTAGTCTGAGGCTGCTAATTATTTTGGTGAGAGCCTTTTCATACCTGTGATATTTACTGAAACCTGACTGCGAGACTTCCAGGATGTTATTTTCTTCAAGATACTATTTTTCCAGTACTTTACTAATAAATGGAAGGTTTGATATTGGTCTGTAATTTGCAAGTATACTGTTATCCAATTTGGGTTTCTTTAATAGGGGCTTTACAACAGCTGTTTTGAAGGCATCAGAAAAGATGCCAGTTCTAAGGGATGTGTTTATAATCTCTAGCACCGGACCTGAGACACTATCAAACACTCGCTTAAAGAATGTTGTGGGTATAGGATCAATATCTGAGGTTGTGGAGTTACATTCGCTGACGATTTTCGAAAGTTCACTTAGTGTGATACATGTAAATGTGCTTATGGTTATTTTGCTGGATCTACTGATGTCAGTTTCACCTCCACGATAATAGCTCTGATCAAAGTTATTTTGTTCTTGAAGAACAAAGCAAGCTCTTCACATTTAACTGCTGAGGATGGAGGAGGGCAGGGACAGTGTTTAGCAGCTATATGGTGGAGAAGAGAACTTTTCTGGCATTTCCTGTAAAAAAATATTATTTCCTTGCTAGACAGATGGTTTCGTTATAGGTGGTTAGTGTATCTTTGTTGATATTGTAGTGGATAGTGATCTTTGTTTTCCTCCATTTTCTCTCTGCTGTGCGGCATTTTCTTTTAGTCTCATTCACATTTTTTTTTCTCAGCCATGGGGAGGTTCTGCTTGTGGACTTCTTTTTGGTTTTCAGTGGTGCAACAGAGTCTAACACAGATAATAGTGCATCATTGAGGTTCTCTACCATTTAATTCAGAGAACATTCATGATTAGTTGGCTCATATAGAGCAAATTCCTCATCATAGCTCTATCATCTAGATTTTTTTTTGGACTAAGAATTCTTTTGTGGTTTTTGTTAGGATGATTTCCACATTAAAAAGTATACAATGATGGTCTGAGAGGGGTAGATCAGTTATTGAAATGTTATTGATGTTTAGATAGATAGATAAATACTTTTATTATCCCGTGAGGGAAATTCAGGTGTCTAATTCAGGTGATCCGGAGCCGATCATCCCCTCCGCCATGTCCCGGCAGGACCGTCCAGCAGCCCCCACAGCGCGCGGCTCAGCACCCCACGGACACGGCGCTCCACTGCTAGTCCAGCAGCCCAGCAGCTCAGCAGTCCCTCGCAGACAGACTGCCACTCGCCGCGCCATGGCAACCAACAAACTTTTTTCTTTCAAAAAATGCCGTCGGTGTCCGCTCCGCTCCGGCTGGCCTCAAAAACAAAAACAGGTCCAACCGGCCAGCGAGACCACGAAAAAAAAACGACAAAAACATTCACCAGCACACCATCCCAACACAAACAAACTCACCACAACAGAACAAAAACAAAGCCAAGAAAAAGTAGACAAAACAGCAGAAAAACTAAGAGCTGCTACGAAAGCTGCCATGAAAGCTGCCAAACCAAAAAGTTTTTACTTATATTTAAGCGTCTTGGGTGCTTTCCAGGCTGTCTATAATTTTAATTTTACTGTCTTTTTATATTTACTTTTTTAACTTAAATCATCTTTAATGACATGAATGTCAGGTGAAACATTTATCTAAATCGTCCAGAAGACAATGAAAAACAATGTTATTAAAAACATCTAAAAAATGGCTGAGAACAGTAGACATACAGTCGTATGCAAAAGTTTAGGCACCCCTCTGAGGCTGCATGATAATTTCCTGTCTTCACCAAAAAAGATCAATATAATATTGTAATATTACTTTTCTAGTTAACACTGAGTGCTGGGGTGTTTTCCAGACAAAGATATTTGGTGTAGCAGTATTTAGTTGTGTGAAATTAAATCAAATGTGAAAAAAAGGCTGTGCAAAAGTTTGGGCACCCTTATCATTTATTTGATTTGAATACCTCTGCCTACTAAATGCTGATTAACTGCAACACATAGTTAGTCTGATTAACTCGTTAAGCCTTCAATTACATAAAAAGGTGCATTCAATCATTAGAAAGGGTATTTAAGTTAGCCAATTGCAAGGTTTGCTTCTCTTTGATTCTCCTCTGAACAGTGGCAAAATGGGGGCATCAAAACAGCTATCAAATGATCTAAAAACAAAGATTGTTCAGCAGTATGGTTTAGGGGAAGGCTGCAAAAAGTTATCCCGGAGGTTTCAGCTATCAGTTTCCACTGTGAGGAATGTCATTAGGAAATGGAAGGCAACAGGCACAGTTCTTGTTAAGGCCAGAAGTGGCAGGCCAGGAAAAATAACAAAGAGGCAAAGGCGAAGAATGGTCAGAATGGTCAAGGACAACCCTCAGACCACCTCCAAAGAGCTGCAAGGTCATCTTGCTGCAGATGGTGTCACTGTGCATTGCTCGACCATTCAGCGCACATTGCACAGAGAACAGCTGTATGGGAGAGTGATGCGGAAGAAGCCTTTTCTGCACACGCGCCACAAAAAGGCTTGCTTGAGGTTTGCCAAACTACATTTGAACAAGCCAGGCTCATTTTGGAACAAAGTGCTGTGGACTGATGAGACAAAGATGGAGTTATTCGGTCACAACAAGAGGCGTTACGCATGGAGGCAAAAGAACACAGCATTCCTAGAAAAACACTTGCTGCCCACAGTAAAATTTGGTGGGGGGTCCGTCATGCTGTGGGGCTGTGTGGCTAGTGCAGGAACTGGGAATCTAGTTAAAGTTGAAGGTCGTATGGATTCAACTCAGTACCAGCAAATTCTGGACAATAATGTTCAAGAATCTGTAACAAAGCTGAAGTTACGGCACAGTTGGGTGTTCCAGCAGGACAACGACCCGAAACATTGCTCCAAATCCACTAAGGCATTTATGCAGAGGAACAACTACAATGTTTTGGAATGGCCATCCCAGTCCCCAGACTTGAATATAATTGAAAATCTATGGGGTGACTTGAAGCGGGCTGTCCACGCTAGGCACCCATCAAACCATACTGAACTGGAGATGTATTGTAAGGAAGAATGGTCCAAATTACCTCAATCCAGAATCCAGACACTCATCAGAGGATATAAAAAGCGTCTAGAAGCTGTTATTTTTGCAAAAGGAGGCTCTACTAAATATTAATGTGATTTTTCTGTTGGGGTGCCCAAATTTATGCAAGTGTCTAATTCTCTTATGATGCGTATGGCATATTTTCTGTTTATCAAATAAACCTTATTTCACGGCTAAAATATCACTGTCCATGACGTATGTGTATATATATGACAAAGACGTTCCTCATCCAAACGCCCAACATTTTATAGATGAAAGTAATGGAGATTATCAGGGGTGCCCAAACTTTTGCATACGACTGTATTATCTTTGTGTTTGTCTTTCTCCCCTCTTTAATATATTATAATATTTTAAAATTGTGCATTTCAGATACGAAAACAACTGATCAATAAAACACAGGAGGTAAGTTGCTCTTTGATAATTATAAGGCATAAGGGATGTTAAAAGCCAGTAGGACATTATTTCCCAAATGTGTTGAAGGGATATTGACTATAGTCTTAACAACTTTCTATGAGAACAAAGGTTTTAATCTTTTCTTTTTACATGTTATGCTTAATGTGACACAGAGATTGAGAGACGAGACACAGAGGCATGTGAGAGAGAGAGAGGGGGGCGGACCGCAAAGGACACAAGGCCATACAGGAACCCAGGTCGGCGTTGGAAGGACTGAGCTTCACAGGACACAAGCCACTGGGGCTCCTTGGTTTTTATCCTTCTTTAAGGTAACTGCTCATGGGATGGCAGTGTAAACTTTGTACATCAGTGGCATCATCAACTGGTGGACTTCTTAAACACTATCGACTGAAACACGGACTTTTAGGTCGTGGACATTTTCTGCCGTGCATTCATTTGGACTGTCCATGTTCTTTTAAAACTTGGGGTGGTTTACGTACACACTTGTGTAGAGTTCACAAATCAGAGGAAACTGAAAATCAGAAAGCTTTCAAATGTAAAATTTGTGACTCGTGTTTTTCAAATACCAAGGATTATTTTCAACACATAAACTCTCATCTGAAAAGTTTAGAAACAATAGAGTGTGTGTTTGATGGTTGTGATTTCAAAACTAACATATATGGTACTTATGCTACACACAGAAGCCGAAAGCACCAAGCCTACTCATGTAATGACTTAAAAGCTGATATTATTGTACAACTTCCTATTTCTACCAGTGTTCAACAGCATGGCAGCCAATTTGCATTACTGGAATCGGTTAATGATGTGGAGTTGGATACTTCTGTAGATTTAGATTGTGAAGGCGATACAAGCGTATTTGAAAAGGTAATCGGTTCTCTCTTGCTGAAGTTAGAAAGCATTTATAATGTCTCTGGTAAATGTATAGATGACTTGGTGGAACAGCTTCAGTTTATCAGCACATCATCATCTCGGTATATTTCAAACTCAGTGAAAGACGTTTTAACACAAAATAACTGCACTGTTGATGAAAGGGTTATCAGTGAGTTAGTCCAAAAATTGTCTGTCTGCAACCCTCTCAGTAAAGCTCTAGCTCCGGATGGTCCGTTTATTTCTAAATACAAGAGGGAAAAGTATTTCAAAGAGAACTTTCATGTTATTGAGCCAGTTGAATATATATTGGATCCATTAAACAAGTGCACCTTTCAATATGTACCTATTTTACAAACCTTAAAGCTATTATTAAATGACAAAGACATTGCAAGTACGATACTGACAAGACATCCAGGCCCTCTATCACAGTTTTCATCCTTTCATGATGGCACATATTTCAAGTTAAATGAGTTTAATGCTGATGGAGAGCTAAGGATTTCACTTGTACTGTACGTGGATGATTTTGAAGTCTGTAATCCACTTGGAACCTCAAGAAAAAAACATAAAGTGACAGCAGTGTACTGGGTACTTGCAGATGTGCCATCAGAGTTGAGATCACAACTAACATCAATTCAATTGTCACTCCTTTGTAAAGCGAATGATGTTAAGAAATTTGGCTATGGAACTGTTTTGGAGCCTCTCTTGAACGATCTCATCACATTAGAGGAAGAAGGCATTTTTTTCCTACCATTGGTAAAAATATCAGAGGAACAGTTTTTTGTGTTTCAGCTGACAATCTTGGTGCTCATTCATTGAGTGGCCTTGTAGAGAGCTTTACTGGCCATCACATATGTAGATTTTGTATTGGGGACCGTTCAGACTATCAGCAAAAGGAGGTGCATTCAGGGGTTTTCCAACCAAGGACAAAGGAGAATTATGCTTTACATGTTCAGACTGTAACGGAAAACACTGCTTTGTTACATTGTTTTGGTGTAAAGAGAGTTTGTACCTTAACAGAAAAATTGAAGCATTTCCATTTTGTTACTGGGTACCCACCAGACGTGCTCCATGATCTCTTTGAAGGAATAATTCCTTTGGAGTTGGCATTATGTCTTAACTTATTCATAAAAAAACAGTATTTCACCCTGTTACAACTGAATGAGTCAATAACTCAGTTTCCATATACTTGGACAGATAAAACTGATCACCCCCAACCCATCCCACAAAATCTTTCATCTCGCAAATCTATTGGTGGGAATGCACATGAGAATTGGACCTTACTGAGATTATTACCGTTCATAATTGGTGTGAAGATACCATTCAATGAGCCAGCTTGGCAGGTTCTCATGACATTAAAAGATATTACAGAACTTGTGGTATCCCCTTTTCATACAGAGGATAGTATTAGCTACCTAGATACACTAATATCCGAACATCGCCATAGACTGTTGGAAGTTTTTCCTGAGCAAAAGTTAATTCCAAAGCACCATTTCTTGGAGCATTATCCTCCTATGATAAAATGCTTTGGTCCTTTAGTTTGTGTCTGGACTATGCGCTTTGAGGCAAAGCATAGTTTTTTCAAGAAAGTTGTCAAATACACACAGAGCTTCAGAAATGTACTACTGTCTCTCGCCTCAAGGCACCAAATGATGATGGCATATCATCTACATGCTGATGCTTTGAAACCAGCATTATGTGTCAGTAGAGTAACCAGTATTTCATGGCATTGCTGCATTCAGATATACAGGAGAGTTTTAAAAAATCATATCCAACACAAACCACAGTGGACTTGACAAACGCAGTGACATATCATGGAACAAAATATGCTGTGGGGATGATTTTGCCTTATGGATGTACTGGAGGTCTACCTGATTTTGTGGAGATTTCACAGATTGCGATTGTCGGCAGTGATCTCAATTTCATTGTTAAGTGTCTTAACAGCTGGTATTATGAACATTTTAGGGGATTTGTTTTGGAGCACTCTGGGAAAGTGACCCTGCTGCAGATACAGCAACTTACTGATACTTACCCCTTGGCAGCATATTGTGTGGGGGGCAAACGAATGGTCACTTTAAAAAGACACATTATTGTCCAGTATTAGGTGAAAAAGACGAACACCGTAGTGTCTTACTCTTGCTCTGATCTCCAGTTGTGATTTATTTTCATACAGATGGACCCTGTTGTTTTGAAGGTGAATCTAGGTCACCGTAGTGAGAAGCTCACACTGCCCTCTGGGATGCCAGACACAGTGGATCATTTGCACAAGACTGTAAAGGACACATTTGAACTCCATGAGGACTTCACCATGCATTACTTTGATGAAGACTTTGGTGATTACTTTACACTTCATTCTACTAACCAAGTTCAACATAAGGGGACAATCAAAGTATTAATCATTCCGTCAATCGTGCTTTCACTTGCACCAACTGAGACTGCAAATGTGACCAGTGATGGTGAGAATTGTTGCGGCACCTCCAGTTGGAATTCATCCTGGATGTCGTCTAGTTCTGCAGATTACCAGTCGGATGGCACATCTTCATCACAAGACACAGTCATATTAAGCCCTCAAAGGGCATCCTGGCCAACTGAAATCGTCATTCCAGCTTTTTCAAAGGCAACAGAGGAAGTGCTGACACATGGCAATGAGAACTTTGCGAAAGATGGCACTGTCCTCAACAACACCCGTGTCAAGTCTAAAGTCATTGAAGGCCTGGCTGAATACATGTACGGTCACACAGCCTATCCCACAGGCCTTCAGGTCGCAGAGGTGGCAGAAGCCTTGGTCAAAAAACATCCATGTCTGACAGAAACTGGGAGTCGTAATGGATGGATCGGATGGATGTATTCTCTTAAATACAAAATGGGAAATTACAGGTCGACGCTCAGAACTCTTGGGTTCCCTGAAGTGACATGCAACTCCCTCAAAAACAAGCGTCCTGGTGAAAGGAAACCAGCCCAAAATGTGAAAAAGGCACGGAAAGGAGAAGTGATCTATCTCCCAAACTATCCTTCAGGAGAAAGCAGTGAAAACCAAGAGCAACTGCGGATACAAATTCTTTCTGAATTGAAGAAGAGAGACGGCAGCACAACCATCCGGGAGTTGATGTCCAACACATTCGTCCATAGAAGACATGATGTCGTCAGTCTTCAGTTGAGCATCAGAGATATCAAGGAAAGATGGCCTGCCTTGTTTGACATGTCACAGGTCAGTTAGTGGCATTTCTTCAACACAGTTTAACACATACCATTTTGGGCAGATAATGCTGAAGCTCATTTTAATTGTATTGCAATGTGTTGCTCAAATCTAAGTTAGAAATCAAATCTCTTTTTTTGTCTTTTTGTCTTTTTTTTTCAAAGGTCAAAGCAGAGTTTGCGGATTCAGCTGTCGATGTGGAAGAAGCACTTGGAGCCGAGGTGATGGCGGTGTGCCTGGTCCGGAATGAAAGTGGGCAAGTGGATGTTGGGATCGTCATTGAGGGTTCCACTGTGCTCAACCATCTTGGAGATCTCAGCAGAGCCTGCTGCTACCTGCTGGGACTGACTTATGCCTTGGATCTGAAATACCCCAAAGCTCTCAAATACATTTTTGAGGTATTTCAAAAGATGCTTTTGGAGGTGGATGCACGAAACCTTTCAGCAAAGGTGCAAAGACTGAGAAACATGGTCATGTAGTTGCTTGGGGGCAGCTGTTCATGTGAGAAAGTGACTCGTACCCAATTGAACCATGTGTTGAATCTGTTGCTCCATTTAGTGCTTTAATAAGGATTTTCTCAATTTTCTTTTCTTTCCTATTAGACATGATGCATCTGAATTTATGTTAACAGCCAGTTTAATAAAAACAATTATTGTAATGTACTTCTCGAGGAGAATGTACTTAATGCATTTCTAAGTTTAATTTTAAGCTTTAGTTTATATTTTAAGTTATTAACCCCCTTTAAAAAAAAAGCAAATTCATTATCAATGAGAGAAGAGTTGATCAATGTTAGGTCATCTAAATGCGAAACTTAATGGTGGGGATGATTTGATTTAGCCTTATAGCACAGCTTTTGGTTGTAAAGTCAGTTAAAGAGTAACACCAGGATTTTTGAAACCAGGCTTTGTTTGGAACACATAACGGACAAGTTCCGTATCCGTAGCACATTACGTGTTCATCTTGTTTATATTGCTCTTTGTCTTTCATTATAAAGAGTGTAATTGTAGTGTGTGAGTATGTAATTGTGTAAGAAATGTGTTTATTGAACTGTTTTGGAGCCTCTCTAGATCGATCTCATCACATTAGAGGAAGAAGGCATTTTTTTTCCCTACCATTGTTAGAGGAAGAAGGCATTTTTTTCCTACCATTGTTAAAAATATCAGAGGAACAGTTTTTTGTGTTTCAGCTGACAATTTTGTTGCTCATTCATTGAGTGGCCTTGAGAGCTTTACTGGCCATCACATATGCAGATTTTGTTTTGGGGACCATTCAGACTATCAGCAAAAGGAGAATTATGCTTTACATGTTCAGTCAGAAAGTCAGTTAAAGAGTAACACCGGGATTTGTGAAACTGGGATTTATTTTTCAAATGTCTTTTGGTTGGAACACATGTACACACACCACATAACGGACAAGTTCCGTTGCACATTATGTGTTCATCTTGTTTATATTGCTCTTTGCTTTGTTATAAAGAGTGTAATTGTAGTGAATGAGTATGTAATTGTGGATAAAAAATGGAAAATGTTTGAATAAATCATTCATGTTTATTGAGATCTTGGTCATGCTTAATATTTTTTAGGTTTAAGTTTTACATCTTCAAGTAATATGCTCTTATATAATTTAGTATTTTAATTTAAAAAAAACAAGTAAGCATAAGACATTTTTTAAATGAACACAACTTCTTATTTTTAAGTAAATAACAGGGAAGTATTTTGTTATATCCTCCAAATGATTTCACTTATATCTACTCAATTTCTTCAGTGCTTTCTGCTCATAATTTCTATACGGTTTATAGAGTATTTCAATTAAATTTACAAAAAATGTTTTTGTAATTTTAGTCAATCAATTCATGTATATACTATTGGAAAATATTAAGTAAATCTACTCATTATTCATGGTTTGTTTTACTTGATTTCTAAGCTTTGAAATCTACTCAATATTTTTGAGTGTAAAAATGTTACATCAATTAAATTAAGTAATATGCAGTATCTGTTTTTAGAGTGCAGCTCAGAGCGGCGCTTACGTCATGATTTATTGTATGTTTAGTTGTTATTACTAGATCTAGTGTGTTTCCGTGCCGGTGTGTTGGGTCTGTTATGTGTTGAGTTAGATCTAAACTGTCGAGGAGATTTAAGAGCTCAATAGTTCTTGAGTCTGCTTTTTTATTTACCTGGATATTCAAGTCTCCGTTTAAAACTACTTTGTCATATCTGGTGACACATAGTGATAATAGTTTAGAGAATTCTTGTATGAATATTTCTTATAATATAAGAATATGGATAATTTTGAAACTTCTAACACAAGGTTCAGGTTTGTAACCATGCATTTCATTTTACCATGCCATTTGCTGTTTATGATGACCGGTATGTCTAATGAAAAAGCATGGTGGCTGTCCTAGCGTAGCACAGCCGGAATCGAACCAGCAACCTTCTGATTAATAGCCCGATTACGCTCAGTCATACAGAGGTAAGTTTTCTGCCGAGTTGAGAGCTGTTCGAGTTAGTCAGAGTTAAGCCACCTACCAGAAACACCAGCAACCCCGCCCCCCCCCCATAAAATAATCATCAATGTTCTCCTCTGAACAGCAGAGGGCGATATCTACCTGGACAACCAGGTAGGCAAGATAGTTAGTCATATTCAAATTCAGACTTCCTATTTCTTTGGAATTTGTCATCAGATCTCAGTTTAGTCTACAAAAGGGCTCTCAAGTCTCAAACAACGTGGTGCAAACAATATACATATACGGATCTTTAAAGTATAAAAGTACAGTAGTCTAAGTAATTATAGGAACTAACAATCTAAGTGTGTCATGGTATAATGGCGAAATAGCCTAATTTGATTTTTGCCTTAGGCCTATTGCGGATTCCCACAAGCCGTTTTTCACACAATAAGTGTGTAAAGTGCCACAAAGGCAGGAGACATGCAGGAAGAAGGCCAGTGAATCACGTAAAAAGTAACGGATTCATTTGTCTTTAAAATAGCATTGAAAATGTGTCCCATCTGAATCCCACTCAAAGGGTGACCGCAAGGGCGTAGGTTTGGTCTTAGCTTTGGAAGGGACACTTGTTTGTTCAGATTAAAAAAATATATATGTAGGTAATTGGTTCAGGTTTTATGGAGCTGTACTAGGCCTAGCGTTATATCATTTGTACTGGACTTCTGAGCAATGAAATCATATATGATGCATACATTTGGGCATCCCAATTTATAGCACCTTTTTACTATCTACAAGTATACGTCTGAATGATAACATTCACACTATAACAATGTCTAAACATCCCTTAAAAAAATGCTATGTAATGCAATCTTTACCAAATTGGACAATTCAACTTCTCACCTGAACCCCTGATGCTGATTCATCACCAACCTGCTCTACATCTGTAGCTTCAGGGTGCTGTTTGTCCTGCACAGTAATTCATCAATTTAATACAGACACTAACCATGCTTAGTTGACTGCTGACATTGGTTGAGATTACAGGGATAGGCATATTACTAGCCAAGGGATTATATAGGCCTACTTATTACCAGTTAATATCACTTTTGAGTTGCTAGCCTGCTGTTACTACTAGGCTAAACTAGCACGGTCCCATTATGTGGGTAGGTTAACATTATCCTTCTGGCTTCAACAAGACCAGCTGCTGCTAACACACTGGTCGAAAGATTGCAGACGCTAGGGATAGATTCAATACAAGTAAAAGTGACATGCTCTACTACACTAACAACTTTCAAAACATGTTTACATTGTAGAATGTGTGGCGATGTAAGGCTAGCAGGTTTGCACTGTGTGTGTAGTTTTCCTACTAGTTAGCTAACGCTAGTTTACTAACAACGACCTTCTTGATAGCTACTTACTCTCTGGGTGGTGAAAAAACTTCTGATATCTCTCTTCTTTTTGGGTGACATTTTCCTATTTATAAAGCACAAAAGGGTCAAAAATATCAATGCTGAGACCAAACGAAATACTAATATGAGGCTTTTTATTATCATTTCCTGGCGTACTGCCAGCTCTCTTTCTGCAAGTCACGATTCACAAAGTGTTTCTGCTGCCACTTCAGCCAATTAACTTTAATTACATCATCTTGTCTCGCAGGCTCGAGGGCGCATTGGTTAACTTGGAAATGTATTTTTCACTTTTCTGGGCGACGAACATAGTATACATAATAATACGAATGAGTTTAATATATTGTGCAAATTATTTTTGTCGAAAATTATCAAAATATTGGTGGGGACGACTGTGTCTTTCCCAAAAGTTGGTCGTGACTAGTCCCTATCGACCCTATGCAAACCTACGCCCTTGGGTGACCCGAAAGTAGCAAGTGTATGCTAAGCTAGCTAGGCCTAATACGGCTACTACTTTTCATAAGAAAGTAGGCCAACAGAGACAATTCATAGTCGGTTTAGGATAGCCTACTCTTTATTCCATTTAAATCGGCTTTGAAATAAACTAGGCTTGACTATTAGCCTATGAAAGCTTTACTATATACTATTATTTTAATAGGCCTTTATTTATTCTTAATGTCTGGACCGCAAATGTAGACGCAAAATGACCGTGGGTGTGAGGATTTGGAATTCTGTGTGGGCCCGGCTCAGTGACAGGACTCAGACGATTGGTCCTCGGTCATGTTCTCGAAACGTGATTAAGGCGAGGCAGACGCATGCCATGGGAGTGATCTGATTGTAGTTCCCTTTACACCGTAGGCTAATAATAGGCTAGTCTGGTTTTGATTTCGATTAGCGTCCGTATGCCTGCGCCACGTCCATCAATTGTAGCCTAGCGGATCAAGTTATCCCTTACTTTTCGGCGTGAGAAATACAAAGTGTTGCGTGAGACCGTGAACGGGTTCAAATGCGGGAGAGAGCCCTGATTGAAAAGCCTAGTCTGTAGACTTGTAGATGGGCACTGCACAACAAGCAGATTGATTTCCCATTTTTAAAGTTTAACGTTTCAAATGTAACCTATTGGCTATTTGTGTGTTTTTTGTTTAAAGATCCATCTGCAGGCCTACGCTTTAACAACTCAAAAGAAGGGGAAAAAACACAAAAATAATATGTGTCGAGTCACTAGAGAGAACAACAATCTTAAAATAACACCTTTGTTGGGTCTGACGTCATGTGACCAAAATGAATGAGGAAGGAACGGCTTCCGATCAGTCGTTGATGAAAGGCATTTTTGCTAAATGTGTCATGCGTAAGGAACTACATCCGTCGGTCTAGCAGATCCTTACCATACACCAACACATTATGGTGTAGGCTAGGACATTAAATCAAACGTAATGCTAATACGAGTGTTGTCATGATCCAAAGAGGACACATGGCTATATCTAAAATGTCCTGATTCTAATTGTCTGATATTGGTCGACATTTTATTACAGGAGCCTACAAATAATAATAATATTTATAATGCACTTTAAATCAGCTAAAATCTTAAAGTGCTACAGGTTAAAAACAAGGAAGGGCAAAAAAAATGACGTTGATGAAAAAAAAATAGGACAGAATAAAAGAGTCAATCAACCAAAGGCTCTGTTTAAAAGGTGGGTTTTTAGGCCACGTTTAAAAGCATCCAGTCTGTGGTGTCCTTAGGTAATAAGGAAGAGCATTCCACAGACTGGGAGTGGCTGAGCTCAAACTCCCATGGTACGCAGCTTAGTCCTAGGTGGTTTCAGGAGATGTTTTTCAGCAGATGACAGATGATGATATTAATAGACAATGCTAATTGCACAAGCACATTCTCTCACATTTAGTATGGACATATGGACATGTACCCGTTCAGAGTCTATTTTAGATGGTGATGTACAAATGAAATGATTGTGGCTGCAGAAGTCTAGCCGTTCCAATTGTTTTTGAGAAATGTATAATAATTCTAACTGTGGAGACATTGGAACAGCTCCTTGTAAGACATATAGACACATCTTTGTGTATCTGGACCCTGAGTCCATAAATAAAAGATGTGTTTGATGGCCTTCCTCAAAACTGAAAATTACACAAAAGAGAGGGGAAACCAACGTAATCAAAACACAAAAAGGCACAATATAAGAGAGGGCCAAAGTGGCATGTTTGAAAATTCTCTATCTAGAAAGGTGCGTATAGGTTTCTCAAATGTTAGTAGTAGAATAATTATTATCATTATTGTTGTTACTGTACAGCCTAGATCTTATGAATATGTTTGTAAATAGCTCCATGGTGACTGCTGCTTTCATACCATTTGTTATCTTGATCAAACTCAGACTTGCCACACTCATGACATTGACTCATTGACATGGCTATCAGTCAATCAGGAAATAAAGTTTTCCAAAATGTTGTCTAGCGAGTTTTTTTAAGGAGTAGGCGTGATAAAAAATGCCCTTAAAAGATTGTTACCAGTGCAGTTCTCTTCTTTAGAACAATTCTGCCTGTTGCTGTCTATAGGTATGCCTAAAGGTCTGTGCAAGTAGAATAAACTACACTGTGAACCTATTACACTGTGAACACAGTAGCATCTTTGATTAAGAGGTGAGTGGATCTGCTTTTGTATTTGAGATTAGCATAAACCTTTTAATAAATGGGCTATTTGTTAATTTGCAGATGTCAAAGGGACATGTTGCAACTGTCTTAATTGGAAATATATACAGTACATAAGTTATAAGAAATGTAATATGGCACTTTTTGGCAAGACTTTAGTCTACTGATAATTGATTCATGAATGAATTATTCAATTTATGACAATCAGATCAAGAACATAAATAGTGCAAACATCAAAAGAGAGGATGCTGTACAATTTTATAACCTACTTTGTATATCAACGTGAGAGCCCCATTTATAAGTGAATTTATCTCATTGTATTTGAAACCCCAATTTACAGAATAAAACCCTTCAGGGGTGTGCATAAACTGGACCATGCATTTGAAGATTTTGATGGTGGTCTTGTGCCTTTTTGCTGGTGAGTTTTTCCAGCGTCTTACTGCTCTCCTGACACAATTTATCTAAAAATAGCATGATGCAAAAATATTAATATGCACATTTATTTGTGATTTGTGGAGGTGCCAATAGCTACATATAGCCTGTAAAAACTTTTCCTGATTTTCAAACATCAAAACTTCACTAAGATTGCATGTGACTAAATATGTCAAAAATGTTAGGCCTACTTTAAACATGTTCTGCATGTAGGCTAAGGCAGCGTTCCCCAACCACAAGTCTGAGGACCGGTAATGGTCCGTGGGTCATTTGGTACCGGGCCAGACAGAAAATAATAACATAAAGCCTATTACCGTTTATTTGATTATCAGAGTCTGAAAGATGTTTTATTTAAAAAAATTACCGGATTCTCTCCTCCGCGGGCCTTTTTTCCTGAGAAAAAAAAGCTCTGCAAAGGCGTTTGTTTACAGATATTTTAACAAGTTTGTGGGCTTCATTGATCGGTAGTTTATCACGCGCATCTCTTCCTCTTGACACATGATAGTTACCGCTCAATGAAGCCTGTTTGAGACAACAACTCTGCCGGTGTTACACCCCAACTGGTTTTCAAATCTACTGGTTTCCCAACTGTGTGTTCATCTATCTGTCTGCCTCTATCACCAGATTCGTCACACAATCACAAACATATTACTGGCGATTTTCAAATCGTTTTCCGGATCTACTGTAGCGAAAATGTTTGCATAATTTTGCCTTGAGATCAAAACTAGCTTGACCCAAACTTTAATGATTATATTAGCCTACTAATATAGCTAGATATGATCTCAAAGACCTTTTGACGAGCACTCACACAATTGATATTGTTTCCACCCCTTTGCTAACTCTGTTAATGCCACAAGGACACCTGTGCCAGTTTTCTTGATTCTCATTACATCATCACCTGAAATGTTCTGCCCTGGGAAATCCCTGTTCACCTGACTTTTGTGATTAGTTCCCTTTGTTTTAGTCAAGAGTTTGGTGGTAATGTGTAAACAGTATTTAACAGTGAGTAAAGCAAAATAGGATATGTATATATAGCCAACTTTGTTTTTCTGCATCAGTTACTCCAACAGCTACAAGTACAACAGAGGCTCCAACAACAACAGACACTCCTACTACAACCACAGCTGCACCTACAACTACCACTGAGGCTCTAACAACAACCACAGCTGCTTCAACTTCAAATGTATCTGCCACATCACCTTCACTCAATACAACCTCACCTCTGGCCAACATGTCAGCTACATCGCCATCTTTGAATGCAACGTCGCCTTCATCAAATGTATCTGCCACATCACCTTCAGTCAATACAACCTCACCTCTGGCCAACATCTCAGCTACATCGCCATCTTTGAATACAACGTCGCCTCCATCAAATGTATCTGCCACATCACCTTCACTCAATAGAACCTCACCTGGGCCAAACATCTCAGCTACATCGCCATCTTTGAATACAACGTCGCCTCCATCAAATCTATCTGCCACATCACCTTTACTCAATACAACCTCACCTGGGCCAAACATATCAGATACATCACCATCTTTGAATGCAACGTCGCCTTCATCAAATGTATCTGCCACATCACCTTCAGTCAATGCAACCTCACCTCTGGCCAACATCTCAGCTACATCGCCATCTTTGAATACAACGTCGCCTCCATCAAATGTATCTGCCACATCACCTTCACTCAATAGAACCTCACCTGGGCCAAACATCTCAGCTACATCACCATCTTTGAATACAACATCGCCTCCATTGAATGTATCTGCCACATCACCTTCACTCAATATAACCTCACCTCCGGCCAACATCTCAGCTACATCGCCATCTTTGAATACAACGTCGCCTCCAATGAATGTATCAGCCACATCACCTCCACTCAATATATCTTCACCTCCGACCAACATCTCTACAACAAATCTTCCTCCCACATCACCACTGCTGAGTGTAACTTCCTCTCCTGTCTATGCACCTTCAAGCCCAATGACATTCACTTCAGCTGCCACCGCTGCACTAACCACAACCACAACAGCAGCCCCCCCCACCAGTTCCAGAAGTCAAGTTAGAGTTCAAACTGGAGAAAACATTCTCAGAGGACCTGAAGAATACATCCTCTCCAGTATTCCAAACGTTGGCAAAGGAAGTAACTACTGCAGTGAGTTAACTTAATTTAATCATACAATTGGGAATTGACTCTGTGTTATGTTTGGTTGAACGGGACGCTATCATTGTAATATGTTTTAAACTGTTTCCTCTTGAAGAGTTTTACAGGTAGCCTGGTAATATCTCAGTGTGAATTTTATATTTTGTATTTTATTGTACACAGCTCAACAATGTCTACAAAAACAAATATGGATCCAGCTTCAATCGCACTGAAATTCGAGGCTTCAGGTGTGTAAATGTGCATTTGATTAAAATAATAATATTATAATACAACAAACTGTTGTATTAGACAAATAAAACATATAAAACATTTCGGATAATGGTACTCATTGTCATATGTTATGTTTTTACAGACAAGGGTCAGTTGTGGTAGATACTGTGCTGGTGTTTAACAACATCAGCTCAGTCCCTGAGCCCGCTGATGTGACTGCCACTATGGTGGAGGCCAGCAACAGCTCCAACTTCTCCCTCCCAGTGAACACATCTTCAATTGTGGTGACAAGTAAGATTGTGATAAAACATTTTATTTGCAGTAAACATAATACATTTAGCTATTATAGATTAAGAACGTAGAGAAGGGCTGAAGGTAAAGAATTTATGTCAAACTGCTCAAATGAGTATTTATATTTCTGCATTATCTTTTAATGACGTTACAATGTGAGAATGTAATTTCTGGTGTCAAAAACATTTGTTTTCTAACAGGGGTTGTCCTCACAACACAAGCTCCGACAGTAACACTAACTGTTACACCTATCACTGGTTCGGTGACATCATCATCCGTCACTGCTTTGAATGCAATGTCGCCTCCATCAAATGTATCTGCCACATCACCTTCACTCAATACAACCTCACCTCTGGCCAACATGTCAGCTACATCACCATCTTTGAATGCAACGTCGCCTTCATCAAATGTATCTGCCACATCACCTTCAGTCAATACAACCTCGCCTCTGGCCAACATCTCAGCTACATCGCCATCTTTGAATACAACGTCGCCTCCATCAATGTATCTGCCACATCACCTTCACTCAATAGAACCTCACCTGGGCCAAACATCTCAGCTACATCACCATCTTTGAATACAACATCGCCTCCATTGAATGTATCTGCCACATCACCTTCACTCAATATAACCTCACCTCCGGCCAACATCTCAGCTACATCGCCATCTTTGAATACAACGTCGCCTCCAATGAATGTATCAGCCACATCACCTCCACTCAATATATCTTCACCTCCGACCAACATCTCTACAACAAATCTTCCTCCCACATCACCACTGCTGAGTGTAACTTCCTCTCCTGTCTATGCACCTTCAAGCCCAATGACATTCACTTCAGCTGCCACCGCTGCACTAACCACAACCACAACAGCAGCCCCACCAGTTCCAGAAGTCAAGTTAGAGTTCAAACTGGAGAAAACATTCTCAGAGGACCTGAAGAATACATCCTCTCCAGTATTCCAAACGTTGGCAAAGGAAGTAACTACTGCAGTGAGTTAACTTAATTTAATCATACAATTGGGAATTGACTCTGTGTTATGTTTGGTTGAACGGGACGCTATCATTGTAATATGTTTTAAACTGTTTCCTCTTGAAGAGTTTTACAGGTCGCCTGGTAATATCTCAGTGTGAATTTTATATTTTGTATTTTATTGTACACAGCTCAACAATGTCTACAAAAACAAATATGGATCCAGCTTCAATCGCACTGAAATTCGAGGCTTCAGGTGTGTAAATGTGCATTTGTTTAAAATAATAATATTATAATACAACAAACTGTTGTATTAGACAAATAAAACATATAAAACATTTCGGATAATGGTACTCATTGTCATATGTTATGTTTTTACAGACAAGGGTCAGTTGTGGTAGATACTGTGCTGGTGTTTAACAACATCAGCTCAGTCCCTGAGCCCGCTGATGTGACTGCCACTATGGTGGAGGCCAGCAACAGCTCCAACTTCTCCCTCCCAGTGAACACATCTTCAATTGTGGTGACAAGTAAGATTGTGATAAAACATTTTATTTGCAGTAAACATAATACATTTAGCTATTATAGATTAAGAACGTAGAGAAGTGCTGAAGGTAAAGAATTTATGTCAAACTGCTCAAATGAGTATTTATATTTCTGCATTATCTTTTAATGACGTTACAATGTGAGAATGTAATTTCTGGTGTCAAAAACATTTGTTTTCTAACAGGGGTTGTCCTCACAACACAAGCTCCGACAGTAACACTAACTGTTACACCTATCACTGGTTCGGTGACATCATCATCCGTCACTGCTTTGAATGCAATGTCGCCTCCATCAAATGTATCTGCCACATCACCTTCACTCAATACAACCTCACCTCTGGCCAACATGTCAGCTACATCGCCATCTTTGAATGCAACGTCGCCTTCATCAAATGTATCTGCCACATCACCTTCAGTCAATACAACCTCACCTCTGGCCAACATCTCAGCTACATCCCCATCTTTGAATACAACGTTGCTTCCATCAAATGTATCTGCCACATCACCTTCACTCAATAGAACCTCACCTGGGCCAAACATCTCAGCTACATCGCCATCTTTGAATACAACGTCGCCTCCATCAAATCTATCTGCCACATCACCTTTACTCAATACAACCTCACCTGGGCCAAACATATCAGCTACATCACCATCTTTGAATGCAACGTCGCCTTCATCAAATGTATCTGCCACATCACCTTCAGTCAATGCAACCTCACCTCTGGCCAACATCTCAGCTACATCGCCATCTTTGAATACAACGTCGCCTCCATCAAATGTATCTGCCACATCACCTTCACTCAATAGAACCTCACCTGGGCCAAACATCTCAGCTACATCACCATCTTTGAATACAACATCGCCTCCATTGAATGTATCTGCCACATCACCTTCACTCAATATAACCTCACCTCCGGCCAACATCTCAGCTACATCGCCATCTTTGAATACAACGTCGCCTCCAATGAATGTATCAGCCACATCACCTCCACTCAATATATCTTCACCTCCGACCAACATCTCTACAACAAATCTTCCTCCCACATCACCACTGCTGAGTGTAACTTCCTCTCCTGTCTATGCACCTTCAAGCCCAATGACATTCACTTCAGCTGCCACCGCTGCACTAACCACAACCACAACAGCAGCCCCACCAGTTCCAGAAGTCAAGTTAGAGTTCAAACTGGAGAAAACATTCTCAGAGGACCTGAAGAATACATCCTCTCCAGTATTCCAAACGTTGGCAAAGGAAGTAACTACTGCAGTGAGTTAACTTAATTTAATCATACAATTGGGAATTGACTCTGTGTTATGTTTGGTTGAACGGGACGCTATCATTGTAATATGTTTTAAACTGTTTCCTCTTGAAGAGTTTTACAGGTCGCCTGGTAATATCTCAGTGTGAATTTTATATTTTGTATTTTATTGTACACAGCTCAACAATGTCTACAAAAACAAATATGGATCCAGCTTCAATCGCACTGAAATTCGAGGCTTCAGGTGTGTAAATGTGCATTTGTTTAAAATAATAATATTATAATACAACAAACTGTTGTATTAGACAAATAAAACATATAAAACATTTCGGATAATGGTACTCATTGTCATATGTTATGTTTTTACAGACAAGGGTCAGTTGTGGTAGATACTGTGCTGGTGTTTAACAACATCAGCTCAGTCCCTGAGCCCGCTGATGTGACTGCCACTATGGTGGAGGCCAGCAACAGCTCCAACTTCTCCCTCCCAGTGAACACATCTTCAATTGTGGTGACAAGTAAGATTGTGATAAAACATTTTATTTGCAGTAAACATAATACATTTAGCTATTATAGATTAAGAACGTAGAGAAGTGCTGAAGGTAAAGAATTTATGTCAAACTGCTCAAATGAGTATTTATATTTCTGCATTATCTTTTAATGACGTTACAATGTGAGAATGTAATTTCTGGTGTCAAAAACATTTGTTTTCTAACAGGGGTTGTCCTCACAACACAAGCTCCGACAGTAACACTAACTGTTACACCTATCACTGGTTCGGTGACATCATCATCCGTCACTGCTTTGAATGCAATGTCGCCTCCATCAAATGTATCTGCCACATCACCTTCACTCAATACAACCTCACCTCTGGCCAACATGTCAGCTACATCGCCATCTTGAATGCAACGTCGCCTTCATCAAATGTATCTGCCACATCACCTTCAGTCAATACAACCTCACCTCTGGCCAACATCTCAGCTACATCCCCATCTTTGAATACAACGTTGCCTCCATCAAATGTATCTGCCACATCACCTTCACTCAATAGAACCTCACCTGGGCCAAACATCTCAGCTACATCGCCATCTTTGAATACAACGTCGCCTCCATCAAATCTATCTGCCACATCACCTTTACTCAATACAACCTCACCTGGGCCAAACATATCAGCTACATCACCATCTTTGAATGCAACGTCGCCTTCATCAAATGTATCTGCCACATCACCTTCAGTCAATACAACCTCACCTCTGGCCAACATCTCAGCTACATCGCCATCTTTGAATACAACGTCGCCTCCATCAAATGTATCTGCCACATCACCTTCACTCAATAGAACCTCACCTGGGCCAAACATCTCAGCTACATCACCATCTTTGAATACAACATCGCCTCCATTGAATGTATCTGCCACATCACCTTCACTCAATATAACCTCACCTCCGGCCAATATCTCAGCTACATCGCCATCTTTGAATACAACGTCGCCTCCAATGAATGTATCTGCCACATCACCGATCTTAAATCTGCCACACTGCTACTGGCCACAATCTGCCCCCGGGCAGACACCACACATCACCTCCACTCATATATCTTCAACTCTCAAACTACAACCTCTCTCTACAACAATCTTCACCCCCCTCCTCCCACGACAAGACAGGACGCCTCCCACAACACCACGTGGCTGATGAAAATGTTAACTTCCCTAACTTTGTCCTCCTCTCCTGTCTATGCAGCAACCTCTTTCAGGCCCAATGACATTCCACGCTTTCACATAAAATTTCAATGCCCATCTTGCCACACCGGGGCGCAGCCCGAGGGAGGAAACCAGGGGGGCGGGCACGTGGGCAAGGGCCGGGCGGAGGGAAGGACGAAGGGGGGGAGAAGGGGGGTGGGGGGGGGGGCGCGGGGGCCCAAGCCGGCTTCGGGCACGGGACACGGACATACGGAGCGGACCCCGGATGGGGAGGTGAACGTAGGGGAGGGAGGGAGTCGGACTATAGTGGGGGTGAAAGTGAGGGGACAGCCCTTTTGGAGCCAGGGGAGTGAGGGCAGGAGGAGATACGGGGTGAGTAGGAGAGAGGGAATGGGGAGGGGAGGGGGAGAGGCCTTCCCCGTTCACGGTTTCCGAACTCGCACCGGAGAGGGAGGGCGGAGGGAGGGGGACTGGAAGAGGAGACATCTTGGCCGGTCGGTTGCGGACGAGTTGTCCAGTAATGCCGGGAAGTGGGAGGGGGGGAGTGGAAGGGAGCGGAGGGAGGGGGGGAGGAGAGGTCGGTGGGCAAAAAGGTAGAGCGGACGGGGGTACGGGGCGGTGAGTTGGTGGGGGGATCAAGAGGGAAGCGGGAAGCGAAAGGGAAAAAGATAGCAGGAGAGGGGAGAGCGAGGGGGGGGGGTGCTCCGGAGGCCGAGGTGTATCGAGGGGAGGTGGGGGGGGATCGCAGGGGGAAAAGGTGCCGGGAGAGGAAAGACAAGTGGGGGAAGGGAGGGCGAGGGGGAGACGTGGGAAAGTAGGGCGGGGAGAGGACGGGGAGGGGGGGGGGGGGACAGGGGGCGAGGAGGAGATAGGGGAGGGGGGGGGGTGAAGGGGGCTGGGGGTGTGGGGTCCGGTCTTGGTAAGTAGGGGGGAGGAAAGGAGGAGAAGGTTGGTTTGGGGGAGTTTGTAGGGGCCGCTAGACGGTAAGGTGAGGGTGAAGGGAGCAACCGGGAAAACGCGATAGGAGGTAAGGGGGAGAGTGTGCTTGCCATCCTAAACCACGAATTACCATCTAACATCCTCCCCATCATCCCCTATCCCAGCCATTTACCATCAAGTCAATTTAGATTCAAACTGGAGAAAACATTCTCAGAATGACCTTAAAGCAAATACATCCTCGGTCGCCAGTATTCCAACGTATTGTCTACGGAAGGTAACTACTGCAGTGATTAACTGAATTAATCATACAATTTGGCATTGACCTCTGTGCATGGCGGACTGCCAGGGGGGGGGGCAGTTGGGGCGACCGCCCCCGACTTCGTGCCTGCCTTGGGTTGAAAAAGCGCGCTAAATGCCGTAAAGATTGGCGAATTACGAGAGAAAATCCGATAACTGCCTCAATGAGTTGCCCTTCTAAATGCCCTTACAGTCTCCAGGGTTGAAAAATTGCTCGTCTAGAGTGGTGAAATAGTGAGGATAGTTCTTGAATTGTCTGACTTTCTTTAAGCATAGGAAAAACGTATTTGTTGTGTGCCGCTCTTATGGTAACAGCCCGTGCCTTGCCTGACAATGAATTATGATGATGTGCCCTCTAGAGCCCTGGTTGGCGCCCGTGTTGGGAAGGAAAGTGCCCTTTAAATTTAATTTCGCCCCTCCCTTTCAACATGTCGGCCCTTCCGCCGGGAACCGGTACACCACCCGACGAGCCAGAATCACTCGTTATATTTTGGTTGAAGGGACCCTATCTTGCAAGATGTCGGTAAAGCTGTATTCCTTTGTCGCTTTGTCGCCCTAGTAATACTCAGTTAGTGTTTTATACTTTATTTTTATTTTACCCAGCTCAAACCAATCTTCTCTACAAAACCACAATGTTGGATCCGATCGCAATCGCAGCTGAACTTCAAAAGCTTCATTTGTACCGGTGCATTTTGTTATTTAAAATCATAATAATATAAAAATACAACCAAAATGGTGTAAGTTAGCCAGCAATTATACACTAACTTTTGTCGGTCGTTGGAGCGGTATCACTTTAAGGGACATACGTTAACTGCTGTGCATTTCATATTTTGTATTTTTTAACAGACACTATGGGCGTGTAAATGTCTTTTGTTATAGATACTTAATTGCCTTTTTTTTAAACAACCTCAGGTTTTGCTTCCCTAAATTCCGCAGGTCCCGCCTATGTGTCTGCACCGGAGTGTGCGGATTCCGTGTCCAGCAACAGCTCTAACTTTCTTCTTAACTTCCTCGTCTCAGTGCACACAGATCTTCAATTGTGGTGACACAGTAAGATTGTGATAAAACATTTTATTTGCAGTAAACCTACTACATTTAGCTATTCTAGATTAACCGGAGAAAAAAGTTGGCAGACGACGGTAAAGAATTTTACTGTCACACTTGGCGTCGAAGATGAGATATTTCGATAAGGCCCACTACGATCCTTCTCTTTTTATGCAATCAAATCTGCTAGATTTAGACTTTCTGTTGTGGCCAAGAACATTTGTTTTTTCCTACCCTCTAACAGTGTTGTCCTCACAGACGCGCCGCCAACGCCACAGCCCGACAGTAAACACTTCAACTGGGGTTAACACCTACATATCACGCTGATTTTACGGGGGAGTAGTGGAACAATTATCAACATCGCTCAGGTTGTCCAAAAAAGAAAAGGGTCACACACCGACCGACCCCGCCATAAACTGTCTGTTGGTGAACGCAGTGAGCAAGACATAAAACAATAACCTACGGAAACATCGTCTCCTCCTCCGATCAGTGTTTGACTTCCGCGCAGGAATCATTCAAGCACTAATATAGCACGCGGCTGTACACACCACACATCCCTTCTTATCTGTTTAACACACAAACAATATAACATCTGTGCTTTCCCAATCTCAGGGAATCATCGAACCTTCTGTACAACCACTCTCGCGTCCCGTTCACCATATCATCTACTAACTTACTTACTATCGAGCTAACTTCACACCCATCCTACTTCACCATCGTGTAATACAACCTTTGCCCCTCCAAAAATGTATCGCCCAATCTGTCTATCTGCCGCATCACGAAACACCCATCCCCGTTCCGACTTCCATAACAAACCCGCACCACCGCCTCCCGTCCAACATTCAGCTCAAACACAGCTAACATCAACACCATCTTTGAATAAACGTCGCCAACATCAAATGTTATCTGCTCTACTGCCAACAATCATCAACCTTTCACTCATACACAAACCTCACCTCCTGGGCCAACATCGCCGCTACATCACCCATCTTTGAATACAACACCTCAACCTCCAACAATATGTCATCGGCCACATCCTCTCACTACTATACTTCGTCCCATTCCTGAACCTGCAAGCCGTCCCCACGCGTGCTCCGAAGTTTCTCCGCCACAAATGCTGCTACCACATTTCGCCTTTGCAAGCAACTGCTCACAGACCTGCCTCGCAAGTGAGGCAGTTCCTGGTTCTACACTTTTTAGGTCTTCAACCATACGTCACTGCAGATCTGTCAAGTCATCCTCCGACATTCAGAGGCGTGCTGCCCACTGTATAGCTTATGTACACGCACCATTATTACACATATCATAGGTACATATACGAGTCAATGAGACATGTTTATGATCACCCACTGTAAACTGTGTACACATTTGAATGTTCACATTCAGTCTTTCTGAAAGAATGAAAAGTGCAACTTTAAGACCACTTTATTCTGAATATTGTAGATGAAATTTTGCATTTATCCATTGTGTTTACCATATGGTGGTCTGTATGCAGATAAACACATTTATACAAGAAGACATGTCCAAGTTTTCTCCGGCCATCTCAACAAATCACGTAAGCCATCATTGCCATCATTCATCATGTTTTACTGTAAGGTTTGACGTTCACGTATTCTCTGATACTAATCCAGTCTCTTTTCTTGTCCAATCTAGGAGTGGTCCGTATGCTGATATGACACTCGTGTTCCAGACCTCTTCAGTTCCCTCTGCAAGACAAGCGGAATCAACATCTGAATACATCTCTCCAGCAATAGTTCCCACCTCCCGAAGAAGCAGTCAGGCAGTGTCAGTGCGCCGGAAGTAGTACCCAGGCGGAGTGGGTCAATATATAGGTCCCCCCCACGGAATGCTGGGAGAGAGGGGGTTCCAAGGCTTTGGGGGTGGTGTCATCGCACTGCAAAGATAGCAATAATGGATTGGGTCTGCTTTTTGACGGGGATAATTACAAAATCATGTGGGGGACATTGAGCAACAGAACCCTCACGTAAGCCCCACTGTTGACTCCATAAATTCTGTCAATACTTAGAATGTTATTTTGTATATGAGAAAATAGCTCATGAATTGGCGTTTTATATTAACATAATGATTACGTAATTATTTATCCTTGTTCTTTTCCTACAGCAAACACCCTCAAGCAACTACACACAGCTTCTCCACCGCGTAGCTACCTCAACCATCTTTGCCTACACTCTCACCCTCCATCCATGTTCTCAGGATCTCCTATCGCCACATCACCTTCACTCAATACAACCTCACGCTGGCCACCATCTCAGCTAGCTACCATCACATCTTTGAATACAAACCACATCACCTCCATCATAATCTCGCTAAACAGGCCCATCTACCCTACTCCGACATCACCTGGCTTCTAACGTGCAATCCCACCTGCGAACCCCCTCTACACTCTTAATCCCCTCTTTCCAACAACATCTCATCTAAAACCATCACAGCAAACCATCTTTGGCATACACAAATCAACGCCCTCACCGATCACGACACACCTCCCCACCAAGTAAACCACCAACTGATTGGGGCAGGGCCGCACGGCACACGGAACGGGGGGCGGCGTAACACCAAGTTCACCAAGTATCCTGAACTAATGTTTGCTTTTTGTTTTATTATGCACGGGGTTGGTCAGGGTAAAGGCAGAAGTGACTGGAAACGATGAGACATTAAAGGGCTCCCGTGAGAGGTGTGTGTGTTAGGGTAGAAGAGGGACATGAGAAAAGAATTGCGGAACAGGAACGGGGTCGGACTGGTAGAGCTAATGGGGGTGGTGGTGGGGGGGTGGTGGGGGTGGGGGTGGGGTTGGGTGTTAGGGAGTGAATAGGAGCTGAAGGTGGGGAATGGGCAGTGGGGGGGGGGGGTGGCGGGGAGGAAACCTGTGATGAGGGTTGAGTCTGGGAGGGGATAGCAGGAGGGGGGTAGGGGGAAGGAAACCTACGGCATGGGGCGGGGTCGTAGTTTAGGGGGGGGGGGGGGTGGATTAGGGCGGTGGGTAAGGATGTGCATGAGGGGCGCGAAAAGAAAAAGGGTGGTTGGAGGGGGGGGAGGGGTGAGGGAGAGGTCAGGGAAGGGGGGGTGGGGAGGGGATAAGAGGTGGAGATGGCGCCTGGGGGAAGATGGAAGGAAGGGGAGGGAGAAGGACAGTGGGCGGGGAGGGGGGGGGAGGGTGGGTTGGGGGGTTGAGGGGTGAGTGTTTGCTTCCTTATCGGTTTCGCTGTGGTGGGGTGGGGGAGGAGACAAGTCGTCCTCACTCACTGTACTGCATCGTCCCCTGTCACTGAACCTTCCGCCTCCCCAACCGCTGCCTAACAGCAATCCCTAACAGCTGCTACGACAGTTCTCCACAACTGCTGCTACCACGTTCCCTTTGCAGCACTGCTCAACAACCTGCCATCGCCAGTGAGGGGTCTGGTTTCTAACTTTTTCAGTCCTGAACCAGACTTTCACTGCAGATCTTTCGTGTGTTTCGTTGTTCTATTCTTCCATTCACTCACTGATCACGTGGGGTGCGTAGGGGGCGTGGCTCTTACGGGGGCCACGGGGAAGAGAGACAAACCAAACAGGAGGACACAGAAGCAGGACAGAGAAGCAGGAAACAGGGGAGAGCACCCACGGAAAACAGCGGGGGAACAAGGGGAAGGGCACAGGCCAGGCTGGCGGGGGGGGGGGGGAAGGGAAGAAAGGGGCAACGGAAACACGGAGCAAGCGGGAAGAAAGGGGGGGGCAGGGGGAACCGGGGGGGCCCAGAGGGGGGGCGGGCAAGTGGGAATGCAACGGCGGGGGGGGTGGGACAGAAAGACTGAGGGCCAAGGGGGCGCCGGGCCAGCAGCAACAAAGGCACGGAAGCAAGCAGGGCCAGCAGGCAGCAGGGGGGGACGGGAAGGGGGGGAGAAGGGGCAAGAGCGCGGAGGAGGAGCCAGGCCAGGGCGGGGGGCCAAGAGAGAGAGGGGATCCGGAGGGGCGGAGAGACACGCGGGGGCCAACCGAGCGGCAGGCCCGCGGCAAACAAAGCGGAATCACTCCGAATACAGCTCGCCAGGGGCAAGAGCGTCCACTCCCTAAGATCATGTCGGCATGTCAAGGGCGCGTAAGTAGTAACAAGGCTAGGTGTCAATTTATATGTCCCACCCACTTTAATGACTGTTTAAGATAGGTTCCAAGGATTTTGTGTTCGCGCAATGCAAAGATCTCATAGGATTGGGAATTGGCCTTCTGACGGGGATAATTGAAAATATGCAGGTGGACTTGATCACAGGAGAACCAATACTTATAAGCCACCACTGTTGACTCCATAAATGCTGTTCAGATACTTAGGATGTTTATATTTGTATATGAGAAAATATCTCATGATAATGGCGTTATAAGTAAATAATGATTATACGTCTATTTATCATTGTTCTTTCCGTTGCTTCCTACAGCAAACACATCAACACTAACAACAACACGCTCTTCTGCTCCAACCGTAGCTAACATCACCATCTTACCCTCCACATGACATCACAACGACAAAACCCCCAACATCAACCATCTTTGAATATACAAAAAAACAAAACAAAATACAGAAAAAACAAAGAAAATACCGACAGAATCCCAGAACATACAAATGAACAACGTCACCAGCCGAGGTCCATCAAATGTCTCGTCTGATCTAGGGGGAGGAAGGATAGAGGGGTGGAAGGTAAAGGGAAAGAGCGGGGAGAAAGGGACGGGGGAACGAAAGGAGAGGAGGGGGGGGGGAGTGGGGTGGAGGGGGGGGCGGGGGGGAGAGAGGACTGGTGAAGGCGGGGGTGGAAAGAAGGGGAGGTTGAGAAGCGGGGGAAATGAGTATGGGAGGAGAAGAGGAAGGGGAAGAGGAGGAGGGTTGGGAGGGGAGGTGATGTGGGTTTGGAAGGAGTTAAAGTGAAGGGGGGGGGGAGATGAGTGGGGTAGGGGAATGGGGTGAGTCTAAGGAGGGGGAGGGGTGAGTGAGGGGAAATGGAGAAGAGGGGGACGGTAGGAGGGGAGTCGGCTAATCAAAATCACCATCTTTGAATACACAAAACAAATACAGACACATCAATACAATCATACAACGTCAAACGAAACCCACCAAACCCTCCACAACCCTCAGTGTTAAATCTAGAAAATGGTCTCTTGCATCTTCTTCCTGACTGCCAACAATCACAAGTCACCTTCCACTCAATACAACCTCACCTCTGGGCCAGACATCTCAGCTAAAACATCAAACCACCACCAATCCTTTGAAATACCAAACATCAACCCCATCCCAAAAACGACTGTATCTGCCCCACATAATCATCTTCACTAAACGTAACTTCGTCCCCTGTCACTTGAACCTCAAACAGCCATCCACAACAGCTGCTACGACAGTTTTCTTCATTTTTCTCCGCAAACACCTTCTGCTAACCCCGTTCCCTTTGCAAAGCATGCTTGCACAGACCTGGCAGTTCGCCAAGGTGAGGCGTCTGGTTCTAAAAAAACTTTAGTCTTGAAACCAGACTTTTTCAGCACTGCAGATCTGTTCTAATTCATCCTCCGCAGCATTCCAGAGTCGTGCTGCCTACGTGTATCTGAGGTACACTCACAACTCAACATTATTACACAGGATATCAATTACTATAAGAGTCATGAGACTCGTTATTGATCACCCACTGAACCGGCGTGTGGGTCCAAATTTGAATGTACATTCACATTCCTTCTGAAAGAATGAAAAGTTGGCAACTTTTAAGACCACTTGTTTCTGAATATTGTAATGAAATGTGTTCCTTTGGTCTCCATTGTGGTTTACCATATGGTGGTGTCGTATGCGATAAACAAGACCAGTTACAAAAGACATTTCCAATTTTTTTTCTCTTCTCCTGGCCATCCATCACAAATTCACTTAACAATCATTTCCTCCTTCATCATGTTTACTGTAAGGGTGTGAAAGGGTCAAGGATTCTCCTGAGAACTTAAATTCCAGTCCATTTTCTTGTCCAATTTATAGGAAGTGGAGCCGTAGGTTTGCTGATATGACGACTCGTGTTCCGACCGTCTTCATTTTCCTCTGCAAACAAAGCGGAATCACAACTCTGAATACAGCTCTCACCCGCATATTTTCCACCTCCCTAAGAATCATTTCAAGCACGTGTCGTGCTCGTAGTATTAACAAGGCGTAGGTTTTCATAGATATGAGTCCCCACCCACTTTACTGACTGTTTTATAGATAGTGGTTCCCAATATTTTTGGTTTTCACCGCAATGCCAACAATAAAAATGTTCTTAATCATATGGATTGGGTATTGCTTTTGACGGGGAGATAATTAAAAATATCATGTGGGACATTGAATCGACATGAACCCATCCTTATAAGCCAAAACCACTGGTGACTCACTCCATAACGGCTGTTCAGGTACTTACTTAGGAAAATGGTTTTATTGAGTTTTTATAATTTATAAGAAAGATCCTCTAGTGACTCATCATCGTTATAAAATAGGAATGGTTGGTCGTTATTAGTAGTGCGAAAGAGTTTCGTTGTTTATGATATAATAGTTTAAACCGGACGGCATACTTGGATTACGAGGGGTACTTATTTATAAATTGTTCTTTTTCTTTTCCTACAGCCCAAACACATCAACAACTACTAACAGCTGCTCCAACCCAACCACACGAACCCGTAGCTCAACAGACTCACCATCTTTGACTACAACGTCAACCCTTCCATCAAATGTAAGCTCTGCCAGTCGCTGCCACACAAACACGCTTCCCATCAATACAACCTCACCTCTCTGGCCACTCCTCATCTACAGCACAAAAATCACACCAAATCACCAAAATCTGATACACAACCTCACCAAATCCATCAAATCTATCTACTCCCACAAATCCCCCAATCCCTTCACTCATACAACCCCCCTCTGGCCAACATTCTCAGCTACTCACCATCTTGATACAACATCACCTCCACGAAGTAAATCTGCCACATCCCTCACCTCAACGGTACTTCGTCCCCTGTCCCCCTGAACCTTCAAGCCTCCCAACCCTGCCTAAAACAGCATTCCCCAACAGCTGCTACGACAGTTTCTCCAACAACTGCTGCTACCACAGTTCCCTTTGCAAGCCTGCTCTTCAACAGAGCCTGCCCTCGCCAGTGAGGCAGTCTGGTTCTAACTCGAGTCTGAACCAGACTGTCACTGCAGATCTGTCTAAGTTCATCCTCCGCAGCATCCAGAGTCTTGCTGCCACTGTGATTCTGAGGTACAACTCAGCATTATTACACTATCAATATACATATAAGAGTCATGAGGCATGTTTGATCACCCAACTGTAACTAGCTGTGGTCAACAATTTGAATGTCACATTCATTCTTTCTGAACGAGACGACAAGTTTGCACTTTAAGACCACTTGTAGTCTGAATATTGTAGATGAAATGTTGTCGCATTTGTATCCATTGTGTTTACCATATGTGTGTCTGTCCATGCAGATAAACCATCATTACAAGAAGACATTTCCAATGCTCTTTCGCCGGTCCATCATCAACCATTCACGTAAGCAATCATTTCCATCATTCATCATGTGTTACTGTAAGGTATTGAGTTCAGGATTCTCTGAGACTAATCCAGTCCAGTTCTCATTTTCTTGTCCATATAGGAGTGGATCCGTAGTTGCTGATGACACTCGTCGTGTTCCAGAACGAGTCTTCAGTTCCTCTGCACACAAGCGGAATCAACGCTGAATACATACAGCTCTCAGCAATAGTTCACCACATTTCCACCTCCCTAAGAATCATTTCCGGCAGTTGTCAGTGCTCGTAAGTACAACCAGGCGTAGGTGTTTCATATATATGTCCCCAAATGATTCCCACCCACTTTAATGACTGTTTAAGATAGTGTTCCATGATTTTGTTGTTCATACTGCAATGCAACGATTAATCAATATGGATGGGTATGCTTCTGACGGATAATCTAAAAATATGCATGTGGGACAATTGAGCAACGGACCCAATACTTAAGCCACCACTGTTGACTCCATAATGTTCGTTCCGTACTTAGATTTATTTTGTTAATATGCGAAATAATCTCATCGAAATATGGCGTTTTATATTAACAATATGATTACGTAATTATTTATAATCTGTTCTTTTCCTAAGCACACCCATCACCAAAATCCAACAGCTGCTCCAACCGTAGCTAAACAACAAATCAAAAACCAACAAACATCACCATCCGTTGGAATACAAACGTCCACACCTCCATCAACATGTCATCTGCCACATCACCTTCAATCATACCCATCACCTCTGGCCAACATCCATCGACTACAATCAACATCTTTGAATACAACACCCAAACATCACCCCCACCCACCCTCCATCAGAATCCTATCTACCTTCTACCACATCACCTTCACTCAATACAAACCTCTCCTCTGCTGCTGCCAACAGACTAAAGGACACGGATGAGAGATGAGTGAACATAGCAAAGAAGCGGAAGTATCCAAGGATGGAAAACCACACTAATCAGCAAACCTGGATCACTCCATACAACCTCTCCTCTGTCCCGATCTCAGCTACAAACAACAACAAACACATCACCATCTTTGAATAACCACATCAACCTCAACACTGTCATCTCGCCACCATCATTTCACAACACCTTCACTCACGTACTTATCGTCCCCTGTCCCGAATCTCTTCAAGCCATCCCCAACAGCTCTCTAACCATCCACCCCAACAGCTGCTACCGACGTTTCTTTTATTCGTCTCCAACACCTGCTGCTACCACAGTGTCCCTTGCATCACTGCTTCACCAGATCTGATGCCATCGCCAAGTGAGGCAGTCTGGTTCTAACTTTTCAGGTCTGAACCAGACTTTCACTGCAGATCCTGTCTAATTCATCATCCGCGCATTCCAGAGTCTTGCTGCCACTGTGATTCACTGAGGTACAACTCAACAGTATTACACATATCAAATATACATAGTAAGAGTCATGATACTTTATGATCACCCACTGTAGACACTGTGGTACGACTGTGAATTCACATTCATTCTGTCTGAAAGAATGAAAAGTTGCAACTTTAAGAGACACTTGTAGTCTGAACTATTGTAGATAAATGTGCATTTGTAATCTCCATGTGTTTACCATAGTTGTCTGTACAGATAAACAACATTTACAAGAAACATTTCCTAAGTTTTTCCTCCGTGCCACCATCAACAATTCACGTAAGCAATCATTTCCATCGATTCCATCAGTTTTTACTGTAAGGTTTGAAGTGCAAGGATTCTCTGAGATTAATCCAGTCCATTTTCTTGTCCAATATAGGAGTGATCCGTAGTTGCTGATTGACACTCGTGTTCCAGACGAGCTTCTTCCCTCTGCAAACAAGCGGAATCACCCTGAATCTCAGCTCTCAGCAATAGCTCCACCTCCCTCCGAATCATTTCAGGCAGTGTCTGCTCGTAAGTATTAACAAGGCGTAGTTTCGATATTATGTTCCCCCACCCTTAATGCCTGTTTTAATCGATAGTGGTTCATGAGTTTTGTTGTTCCCATCGCAATGCCCAAGATAGCAATATGGATTGGGTATTGCTTTTGACGGTGAATAATTAAAAATTGCATTGAGGACATTGATCAACATGACCCAATACTTAATAAGCCACCACTGTTGACTCCCTAAATGCTGTTCAGTAGTTGGATGTTATTTTGTATATGAGACATTCTCTAATATGGCTTTTTATATTTAACATAATATTACGTCTTATTTATAATTGTTCTTTTCCTACAGCAAACGACCACAAACAACAATCTCCAGAACAGCTGCTGTGCTGATCAACTGTCGCACAGCAACAATCACCACTTTGAATCACCTTCGCCTCCTCAAAACTGTATCTGCCCACATACATTCCCTCAATACAACACTCACCCTCTGGCCACATCTCCGCTACATCAACATCTTGAATACCACCTCACCCTCCAACAAATGTTATCTCTGCCCAGCCTCTACTGCCACAACTCACAACCTTCACTCAACGTACTTCGTCCCCTTTCACGAACCTTCAAGCCCGTCCCCAAACAGCTTGCTCTAACAGCATCCCCACAGCTGCTACGACAGTTTTCTTGTTCTCCACAACTGCTGCTACCACCATCCAAGTTCCATTTGCAAGCACTTCTTCACACCCTGCCATCGCCAAGTGCGGGCATTCCTGGTTCTAACTTTCAGTTTGAACCATACTTTTCACTGCAGATCTGTCTAAATTCATCCTCCGCTAGCATCAGAAGTCTTGCTGCCACTGTGAATCTAGTACAACTCAACAGTATTACACATACATATCAATCAGAGTCAGGAAACAGGTTATGATCACCCACTGTAACAGCTGTGTACAATTTGAATGATAACATTCTTCTTCTGAAAGATAAAAGTTGCGCAACTTTAAGACCTCACTTGTCAGTCTGAAATTGGAGATGAATGTTGCAATTTGTATCCACGGGTTTACCATATTTTGTGTCTGTA